>CABHPP010138115.1:0-39763 GCA_902168425.1 Peromyscus attwateri
CAAATGTAGCTCAATGCTTCCAGATGCAAGTCCAAATCCAAACAAGTACTTACAGAGGCCTCAGTCAACTTTCATCTAGCATATATGCTTTTCTGTTTTGTTTTGTTTTGTTTTAAGAAGAGAAAAACAATTTTAAAATATCGTGCATTGCCTGAGTTAGGCCAATTAGTTAAGCAGATAAAAAAAAAAAAAGATTGCTTTGTCTTACAGAATTCTCTTTTAATCATTTATTACAGAAGAGAATAAAAATTTATGAAAGTGCACTGTTACTTATTTTTTGTCCTCCAGTAAACAAATTGCTAATCAAAGAGGCTTAAGGGAGAGAGTGTTTATTTTACCTTACAGTTCAAAAGGATGCAGCTCTCATGATGGAAAAGTCATGGTGGTAGGAGCAGGCAGGTCGCATCACACCAGGACACACAGTAATAAAGGCCAGTGCTTTTCAGTCCAAGACATTTCCCCTGGATTTGGTGTTACCAGCCTGTAAGTTGGGCCTTTCCACCTCAATTAACCTTATCTAGAAAATCTCAGACATGCCCACAAGTGTGTTTCCATGGCGATTCTAAATCCTATCAAGCTGACAATTAAGATTAACCATACATACTGAAAATAGCCTTGCTTTTAAGTTAATAGGTACTTGCTCCAGTCTCCTATTGAGACATTACCAAGTCACTATTGCCTGCGTCTCTTCCAGCCTGCCATAGCCCTTAGGTACAAGCTGCTGATCACACCAAGCTGGACCACAAGCCTATTAGTAGTGCTGGCCTCTTGAATGCATAAAGCCCAATACTCTGCCTGTTCCACGTTAGCTGATGCTTTTCTCCCTTTCCCTCTCCTGTCTTTGAAATTCCTTGATGTGGCCACTGATGGAGACTGTAGCATTTTTAGGTCTTGGACTCTGAGTTTGAGGGAAAACCTAGGAAGAAGGTCAGGAGTTTACACAGAAAGAAGCATTCTAAACTCCAGTGTGGTACTCTTGGCACTACTACATGGCTGACTTTCCTCTTAAAACACTTAAGGAGAATGATGAGCTCTTGAACAGGTGGGAGGACCTGCTGATAAGCCAGGTATGGCTTCCACTTTCTATCAAGTTGAGATCTCTGTTTAGTGGTAGGAGTCCATAACATGAAACTTATTTTTAATACTCATTATAATAGCTAATGGCTACTGTTATTTGTTTATATGCCTCTATGGATAAACATGTTTTTACCATGTGTGGCTTGTCCTGATGAGTGTATACAGCTTGAACTCATGAAAACTCTACTTGTGTGACTGTTTTAACCCTGGTATGGATTGTCTGAGGCGCTGAATAAAGCTGGATATTGCATGAGAAAAAAAATAGCTAAAAGGAATTAACACATATTATACAGCACTTAATTTGAGGTAAGGTCTGTATAATACATATCTTGACTAGGTACAGCATTTCTGTTTTACTGAAGAAACTGAGGCACTGGGATTTCATCTGAAGCTAAATTGGAAGAGGGAGGACTTGGCTCCAGGAAGGTGAGTAACTTTCTTTCACTTGCTCTACAGAAATGGTTTGCCTTAATACAATTTTGCGTAGCAATGAAAAATTTAAGGCTTGGTTGAGGAACTATGCTGCATTATTTTCAAGCCTTTCTTTTTCATTACTGTAGAATTAAATAGTCTTGCTTTTTGATATGTGAATTTCTAGTAGCTTCCTGCAGAGGGACTGCAGTATGTATTTGTCTATGTCATTAATGTGAGGTTTGACCATAGTGAATTAAAAGAGGGAAGTTATAGAGTGTTAAAAGAAATCTTTAGAAGCATCAAACATTTTCATTTGTTATATTTATGTGCTTTATGTCATTGCAATGAGATTTCTTGAATAAATGCTGGTTTTAGACTAATGCTGAACATGTGTGGCAGACCTTAACTGAACCTTGAGTTTGAACCCTACGCCCACTTAATATGTAGCCTGGAACAGAGGTTGACCCTAGATCAGCCACAGGCATTGACCCTAGATCAGCCACAATCAGGGGACCCAAAGAGTGAGAAACAAAATAATCAATGGTTGCCTTTATATGACACTGGGATTAAGAATCTTTCATCTTGCAACATTATTATAACAATACTTGGAAATATCTTCAAAAATGCATGTACTACATATATAAAAATATCAGATGTGACTATAGGAGCTATACAAGTCTTAACACAGCTCCACTGTTCCTCTGAAAAGCAAGCTCTAGAATTCTATAAAAATATTAATATTAAGAAAAATTAAAGGTATAAATCCTGTAACATCTATCAATTAAATAAAGAAGTTTCGGAAAACATTATATTTTTTCTTTGTCAAATTGTAAGTATGACAAACGTCAAAAAAATCTGTTATTCAGAATTTTGAAAACTCAGAAAAATGTGATGAAAACCATTAAAATAATTGAAAAATCCCTGTTGTAACAAAGTACTTTGAAAATATTCAGTAACGTACTTCAATTTTGTTTAGAAGATGTATGTTTATACTGGTCCAAAGACTTTGTAAGTTTTCGTTGACATAGTGGTTGTTGTATATTTAGAACATTGAATTTTTTTTGAGGTTATAATATAATCACATCATTTCCTCCTTCCCTTTCCTCCCTTCAAGCCTCCCTATATACCGTTCCCACTCTGCTTCAAACTCATGTCCTATTTTCTCCATCAATTGTTATTGCATGCATATATGTATTTTTATATACTTATGTATTTCCAAGTACCTCCAGTTGAGTCCATATAATGTTATCTGAAGGTATGTTTTCAGATTGTTTGGAACTGGACAACCAATTGGTGTACTTTTCCTTGGGATGGCCTTCCTTTCCTGCTCTCAGCTTTACTAAGTTGCCTGTAGATCTTTGTGTAGGATTGAAGCCTCTTTGGCTTTTCCATATCCAGTCTAGCATATTTGTTGATGTCTTTCCTGCTTAGTTCACCCGTGGGCAATCACACTGGTAAGAGTTTATAGGTGTAGCTTCTGACATTACAAGAAAATAGAAACTCCTAGCAAAGTCTCCGATTTTCTGGCTCTTACAATCTTTCTGTTCCCCGTTCTGCAATATTTCCTGAGCCTTAGGTGCAGGAATTTTGTATAGATGTATCCATTGAAGACACCATACACTTCAGAAACAGGGTCCAGAGACCCCAAAGATGGAACTGACCTGAATACCTTCTACCTAAGGACATGTAGATGAGTTTTTCACCAGAAGGCTCCATGTAAGCCTCCAAAGGAGGGAGGCACCAACAGTGTTACTCAGCGATGACACCTATGAACCATATCAACAACAAGCATGGCATAATCATCCTAAGGTTGCAGTAGTGGCTCACATACCTTAATAGTCACGGACAGCACTCTACTTGGACTTAACACCTACTTACAAGAAGGAAATTGTGCCTGGTTTTAGAAATTTAGCTAACTACCTAGTGCTTGTGAAATCATGATAATTGGAGGAGAACGTACAACCTATATTTATTAAAGCAGCATAAACCCTACCAACAACCTATAAATATTTTCCTTACCCTACTGATAAGTGTAGTCTTCACCCCTCACCAAGGAAACTTCTGTTTGTAACATATAGAGACCACTACAGACAACCACAACCATTAACATTCAGAGTTGTAGAACATTGTTTTTGAATACAAAGAGAAGTAGGAGTGTTTCTTTCCTTGGGACAGTTAACTGGGTTATTCAAGAGATGGACAGGTGTGGGTCAGCCCACCAAGATACTCAGATAATTGACTCGTATCTAAAGGTAAAGTCAGCAGGGCAGGAGGAACAACAGTGGCTGATAAGGACATTGTATGGAACTGACTCAAACATTCCATGTCACTTCCTGAGCTGTTTTATAGTGTAATGTCTTATCTCCCTGATTTCCTGTTACTAAGGTCAGGTGTCATTTTTGTAAGAGAGAAAATTTTAGGACAGATGCCTGAAAATTTCCATTTGTCTTGTCTTTTTCCCATTTTCTTATTTTTCTCTCTGAATGTAAGAGTGAGGGGTTTGTAGAGCCAGTGGCTTATGAATTTTGAAGATTCTCCCTAAGAAGATATGTATACATTTATGAGTATAGTTTGCAAAATGTCTATTCGAAAAAAGAAAAAAATCCTACTAATTATTACTACTTTGGAACTTCTGCTTCTATGTGTTATAAGCAGTCACAGTGTAGGGCTTGACTACTGTATTCTGTCATCTGTGTCCTTCTAGTATACCTCAAAAGTCAAACAAATTCTCACTAATCTCAGAGTCTGTTTTTGAAGGGACACTAGCTGTGTTGGTTAATGGCAGTTTTTCTCTTATTTCCTTAAGTTGTATTTATTTTTAAATTTACACAGTTTAATTTTCACTTCTCCTACTTCATTCTGAAAATTTCTGTTAGATTTATTAAATATAATATGATAACCAGTGCTGTCTCAAAAGATATATTTAACACCTCCTGTTCCCAAACAATTCACAGTACAAAGGAATCAGCCTTGGAATATTTAAAAACATAATGTATAAGTCCTGTAAATTGAAACACAGTATAGATATTAAAATAAGCAAACAATATAAAATTATATATATATATATATATATATATATGTGTGTGTGTGTGTGTGTGTGTGTGTGTGTGTGTGTGTCAGGAGACTTCATAGATGTAAAATTTGACTGAATTATGAAAGGTGTGGAAATTTTTGATTAGTAGAGGAAAAAGAGGATATCATTATAGTATAGTAAAGCTATGACACAAAAATAAGAATGCCAAATGCAAGGAAGACTCCTCAAAGGTCAGCATGAGTATGGTGAAGGATGAGGAGTGATGGATGTGTGAGTTGAAAGCTACAAAGCTTCTCTAAGAAATCTGCCCTTGCTCAGGGAGCCATGAATGTGTTGGTGTCCCACAAAAAAGTTTGACTTGACTGTATGATATTGTGGAAAGAAAGTTCTGCAAGACAAATGGAAAGGGGAGTTTTTTTTTTTTTAATGTGTCACAGATCTTTCATTCATCAATTCTAATAAAATTTCCAAGAATTGTGATTGTTATTTGTAAAATGTTACCTTGATAAGAAATGTTTTTGTTTCTCTATTACCCAACAGTGAACATTCGATTGCAGAAATGAGACAGTTTTAGGATCGGATGGAGTTTGAGAGGGCGTCTTCATTACCCTGTACCCTTCTCCCATCTTTATCCTAACATACCAGACAGATGAGGTAGCCAGAGAACAGGATTTCACAATTCACTTGGGAGCCCATTCCAGCAGCCTATTGGGTCAGCCAGTTTTCTCTTCCATGTTATCTTGAGGGGCAATGCTTTGTTCTTTCTAGAGAATAAAAAAATACTTTTGAATATTTTGAACTATGGTGGTTGAAATTTCCCTAGCATTCCTAACATTTTGCTTTAAAATCTTCATACTGAGATAACCCACTTCCTTGCTTCTGTCACCTGCAGAACTCAGTCAACAAACCTTCTGCTTGACTCATTACTTTATTTCAACAGATCATTGGAGTTAGTTCAAACCTAATTAGTTATTCATGTAAACTCTGTATGCTTCTTGCCACTGCAGGTTCCTTTTGTTAAGTAACAGTATATAAAACATAAGAAAAAAATTTCATCAAAACATTCAGCAATGAGGTCAATGTAATATGGAGTTTACATCTTTTTAATAAAATGTTAATGATTTACCCGAGTGAAAAAAAAGAAGACGTTCTGTTAATTTTATTCATTAAAAGAAATGATGAATGCTGTTCTATAGAGGAAAGATATAGAATAAGAAGACATTGCCCAAATAGTACACACACACACACACACACACACACACACACACACACACACAAACCCACTCTTGTATAGGCATTAGGTAGGATGCTTACATGCTGAGTCCAAGTGCTAATGGCGTAGGTGCCAGTTATTTGTTTTTCATGTTCATCAATAGAAGGTTTGTAGGCTGAGAGGGCAGTTTTTAGGGTATGTTTTGAAAAGAGGAGGTGGGGAGCCTGACAAGGATGCTGTTTTTCAGTTGCGTTATTGATTCCAAGCTGTTTGGATACTGTTGCTACTTGACTTATGACAGTACAGGCTTGACGGCACAGAAGAGTGATTTTCCAGGAGTTAAAATTCTTTAAATATGTACCAAATTTAAGAAAAAATTTCTTGATCCTAAGCAAAATAGTCATTATCAATTTTCTTTTTGATTAATATTTCAAAGTAGTAGAAGATACACAAAAACTTAGAAGCAAAATATTACTTGTATTGTTTTGCTGTAAGAAAACCATTAGGATTGTTGTGGAAACGAGATACCAGTGTCTATGAGGCTGTTAAATGATTATGACAATTCAGACAAATTCTAATGCCTTCTAGTTCCCACTGTTGCTCGAGTTTCTGCCACAAAGAACCTCAGGTAGAAGGAGGAGATGTGTAGGGTCTTGGAAGTGCCAAGAAAGGGTGTGGTGGTGATACTACATCTTGAATGGAAGCCATTAGAGTTACTGAGGTGGGTCAAGAACTATTTGAAGAGCAGAGGAATACAATTTTGGGATGATGTCAGATCAAGGGAAAAGTTCCATTATTGAAAAGGAGTGAGAAAAATCAGTAAGTTTTTAGTATATTTTATGACTAAAGTATGAGGAGGGCAGAAGAATGATTTATCATTGCCTTGTTTTTAAAGGACACATTTATTCAATACCAATTATCTTTTCATCATTTTACATGATACCAATTATAATGCGTGATTCTGATTACCAATATGACTAAATTTAAGATCACCTATGAGACTGGTGAGGCACAGGTCTCAGTGTGCTGTGAGGATATTTCCAGATTAACTGAAGAGACAACCCACCTTGATTGTGAGTGACAGCATCCCACAAGCTGGGGTCCTAGTCAGAATAAAATGGTGGGAAGGAGAGAGCTAGCCCAGAATTAATGTTCTACTTTTTCTGCTTCCTGTCTCCTGTGAGTTAATATTTCTGCTCCATTCTATCATCACCACTGTGCTTGAGCCACTATAGCCTAGAATCAATAGAGACAGATGTGATAAACTACAACCTCTGATGCTCTGAGCCAAAATAAAATTTTCCTCTTTTTAAAATAGTAACAAAGTCTCACATGTATCTGAGGAACTATTGGCAATTGATGGCTATTGTTGGAGAGGTCAGTTTTCTTCATGTGGCCCTCCCTGTGAGGCTATACTCCAGTATATGACCTATACTTATGTATAGACATACTGACAGCACTAAGTGTAGACTCAGTGGATTCGTACAAAAAGAATATGGGAGGGAGAAATGAGGGTATAGGGGTGGAATTTGAGGGAGAGGGAATGGGGGAATCAAAACATATTATATGTATGCATGTATGAAATTCTCAAACATTAAAATATTAAAGTTGTGTATCCCACGTGTTTTGCCACAGTGATGCAAATATAAAATGGAGCAAAAGAAATATTTTTACTAATGATTAAATGTACTGAGGGTTATTAGACGAATATCTGGTGTTAAGACAAGTTCCTGTTCCTGCCTGCTTTGCTTCCTGGTTTATAGGAACTGAATTCCAATGTAAGCCTTAATATTTTTCTTCTGGGTCTGGCATAACTCACTCTGATAACCTATTTTGTACATTTCTTCCCACTTGAACTCGGTGCATTCTTTTAGTAAGGTTCTTCGTATTTATTATTTGATCTTTCTTGCATTCTGCTTCAGCCCTAGAGGTCCAACCAGCTATGGACCCCTTCCAATGTAGGTCAGCAGATAAAAATGTGCATACAGAGAGGCTCTCACAGTAGGCAAAAAGGAAGAAGAAAAGCATAGACACTTCACAAAGTATTCTAGCAAGACTCCTCTTGCATTCAAAACCACCTCCACTGGTTGGAAGACATGATCAAGACAAGATAGTATAGAAATGTCAGACAGAGTTTGCATATATCTGACCTAGGATATCACAGTTTTGGTAACAGAAATCACTTTCAAATCTCAGCGATACTGAACATGTTGTATCACATTTGGGAGCAAAGAGAAGGTTGATGCTTCAACAGCATGGGGAGATGCTCCAGAGGAATGCCGGAAGGTTAAGAATATAATCTCTGGCCTAGAAAAAGAAACAGATGGAGTGCCCATCTTGTTTCCTGCAGCAAGATTTGGGACTTGTTCACTTGATTCTGTGACCTAAGGAAAACATGTAACTCTTCTGTGCCTTAGACTTTTCCATTGAGAATCATCAATGAGAATCTCGTAATTATCAGGATAAAATGTAATAAGAAGATATAATCTAGTGTGAGAACACTGAACTAATGGGCAACAGGTTTCTGTCCTTCCATCATAGTAGAGTACTTACCAATGCCTGGTGTGTTTATCCTTCACACCAGGATAAAGTTAATAAAGATTATAAGTCAAAATAATGAGAGACAGGCTTCATGATATCCCGTTTAGTCTGTCAATTAGGCTCATTTTTAGACTCTATTTAGAGATGGTTATAACACTAATTTACATGGAAAATGATAGAGTTTTGTGTTAGCAATACTTTATTTAAAATGCTACTAATATGGTCTTAATTATTTTATCTTTAATTTATATCAACTAAAGTGATAAATATATACATATCTACATGATACTTTGGATACTATGTTTCTTGAACTTTTCTACTTATGGTAGACAATGCTTAATTCTTATCCCTTCTATTGAAAATATTTATAATTAAATCCTAGAAAGTTCTTTAATTTACTTAATAGGTATATAGCTACTATGAAGCAGTATTTTCTAAACAAAGAATTAATTGGTCCAAGGATGACAATGTAAGTTAGCAATGAGTTCTTATGAAGGGAATGTCAAATACAATATTTTCATCTTTATAGAAGAAGGGAACATATGTGTATATACAGTTTGTTTAAATAAAGCATTTAAGGAGAATATAACAAAACATTAAATATGCAAAATAGGCTTTGGCTAATTGAGGAAAATATAAAATTCTCAATTATTTCTATGTCATATGCTTTCACACAGAGACAGAAGGAACTGTACATTGCAATGCTCTTTTCTGGTAGGCCCCACTGAACTTGTACCAAGAATGTGCAGGGAGCGGCTTTTGAAAAAACACTATTGCATTTATTTACGTATTTATTTATCTGTTTATTTATTAGTGTATGCAGAGGAGAACTTACATGAATCAGTTCCCTCCTTTCACATTGTAGGTCCTGAAAATCAAGCTCAGGTGGTCAGGATTTGCAGCAGCTGCCTTGACTTGCTGCACCATTTTGCTGGTCCAGATGCAGCTTTTAACTTGTTTATTCTGGATCTCTGAATTTTTAGTTCTTTTAAGTTGTCAGGAACATAATATTTGCCTTTATAAAAGGCTCAGTATGGGTCTTTTATAAATGAATAAAAGTATTGTTGAAACACCAACTCTGGGCAAATTCAGTGGGAAAGACATAGTTTAGCAAATATACTAATGGTCAGCACTTACTGATCATTATCAAATGGGAAAGTTTTCATCCATTAATTTACCACTAGAAAAGCTTGAATGCTTGCTGCAATTTGAGCATTTATGCTCATATGAAATTCATGTGGATCTAGGTGTCACAGTGTGCATTCTTAGCACATGAGGTTGGGGCAGGAGGGGTGTGAGTGTGAGACCTGCTGGGCATCAGAGCAAAACCATATCTCAAAATTACTACACAGAGGTGTGATTTCCAGTCACACCTAATATGCAAGGTTTTAAGGAAGAGCTTAGGTCATGAGGGCTTCTTTTGTCATGTAGGCTCTCATGAAAGAGGCTTCACACAGAGTTCTTTCAGCACCTCTAGCTGCTCCTTCCTTTCCAGGAAGGGAGGACAGAATATTCAACCTGAGGACTGGACTGGTTCAAGGCACTCCCTTGACTGCAATGGAAACCTTCACCAGACACTGCACACTGTCTCTTGATCTTGGACTTCAGAATACAAACTCCTGCTGTTTGTAAATTACCCGGGCTCAGGTATTTATCACATCATGAGGAAACTCAGATAATACTCTTTCATCATCTCCATTTCCAGAGTCTGAAGTTGATAGATTCTCTAGACATTTCTACCTCAAGGCTTAGGAAGTTAAAATTGAGTAAGAACTTTACTAATTCATCTTGAAATAAAAACATTCATTTTCCCAGCCAGTGGCAATTGAACATTTTCACCTATATTTGGCTCCCAAGTCTGATATTTTGTTGAGACAAAGTTTTGCTATGTAACTGTGATTAACTGGAACTCCCCATGTAGCCAGCTTGGCCTCAGACTTGTGGTAATCCTCCAGAGTACTGGGAGTATAGGTGTGAGCCACCACACCTGGCCTTCTCAAAGGTGTTTCTGAATGCTTTTAGAATGCAGAGAGATTAGTTTTAAAATTTTAATTTAAATTCTATCAAAGCTCTGCTTGAAAGCTTCTATGGTTTTCCACTGAAGGTTGATAAAATCCAAGTGTCTTAAGTCAGCCTACAGGATCAAGCAGACCCATCTCTAACCTGTGCTCTAACCCACTTGGCCACATTCTAGTTTCTTTTATAAAAAGCTTATCTATCTATTAACTAACTTATCTATCTTCTTACATATTTCTTAAATAAGTGGCCTTATTTAAAACACCCAAAGGTCATTTCTTCTCGATTGCTTTTTCTATGGCTACTTTATCTTCTTGTAATGTGCTTGCCTTAGCTCTTGAGTACAGCTCTTAACTGAAGTACACCCACAGAGACGGTGAAAAGTGCCCATTTCCTACAGTTTTAGTCAAAGTTGCTTCTCTCATTTCCCTCATACATAACCATGTCCACTTATTAAAGCTTTTATAGAGCTTTTTATAAGTTAAAATAATTTTATACATGTATCTGAATGTTTATTACATGAATGTTTTTTTTTTTTTTTCTAGCTTCACTAGGCCAGGAACTATAGCTGTCATCCTCTGGACTACTTTATCTATTTTTAAATAAGAAATAAGAGATAAAATATATGGACACTTACTTAGTGCATAAAAAAGATAAAATAATGAGGTAAAAAATGCTGTGGGATGTCTGTGTGCGGTGAATATGTGATGCACCCATTGGATAATAAATAAAGCTGTTTGGGCTTATGGCAAGGCAGCTTAGAGGCAGGCAGGAAATCCAAGCAGAGATACAGAAAAAAAGAAAGGAGAGTTGGGAGAGATGCCTACCCCCCACCCAAAAAGAAGCAAGATGCCAGCAGACCAATAATGCCATGGCCACGTGGCAAAACATAGATTAATAGAAATGGGTTAATTTAAGATGAAAGAGCTAGCTAGCAAGAAGCCTGCCATAGGCCATATGGTTTGTAAATAATATCAAGCCTCTGAGTGATTATTTTATAAGCAGCTGCAGGACTGTGGGGCTGGGTGGGACCATGGGGCGGGAAGGACCAGAGAAACTTATCACTACAAGAAAAAATGATTTATTTGGGAACACCTTAATTCTCAGACTCACAAAGGTTTACTTTCGCAACCAACCCAGTAAGAATCACCAAGATACAATAGTGTTTTGTGTTTATATAAAACCTTTCCCAGGATTATGAATATCATGCCCACATACTTCTAATGGTAGCAAGTTCCCTAGCCCCCAAGCTAAATCATGCATTGTAAATTCCATCTCATGGGTTTCTAGAACATCATTGTTCAGACTGAAGTGAAATGTGCATGCCATTTTAGTCTATATATGGATGAAAGTACATGTTGTCACCATCACTGCCCACAACATTGATATTCATGTGATGAGCATTACAATATTCCCTGTGACATTAGAAGTACATTGAACTATGTTCACAGTGACAACCCTTTATTATTTTATGTGTTCCTTTTTGGACATCCATTATTTTGACTATATGTGATCTGTGGAATTTGTGATCCATACAGTTAAATATACAGGGGCCTGCTTCTAAATATTTTACAACTGGATTTCTGAATGCAGAACCAACCTGAATGCTGGTTGACATGTTGATTTACTTTAATGAATAAGATGCAAGAGAAATAGCAAAGGCCTAGGTAAGAATGCTATTCATTTGTCAATGGCAAGGGTAATTACTTTCCTGAATTAGATAAGAGTTTTTGAATACTAGACATAATTTTTTTGTGTGTTATTTGAAAGGGATTTCTAAAAGAACACACATCCTTTTAAGTTTAGTTACAGTGTAACAGCTAGGGACAAGGAAAAGATTTAAGTTTAATCTGTTTCTAAATATTACTTTCTTTCACTTTAGATAATTCACTTTATTAACTTTAGATAATTCACTTTATTAACTTTAGATAATACACAAACTATGTGTGTGTATGTATGTGTTTGCATGTGCAGGCACACATGTTCTCATGTGCACACACATGCTATAATTTGTATGTATCATTTTCTGATTTCTTTGACATATCTACATATCTTGTCTTATCATGGTCAAAGTCAAGATGCCAATTTGCTATAATTAGAAGAGGTGCACAGGATCATATATTAGCATAGCATTTCAGCCATACAGGTGTAATTAAGATGGATAACTTCAAGGAAAATAAATAATAGTACATAAAATGTCACAAATCTTGGGGTCATAAATAGTCACATTTTTGACCTACCATTTTACAAAACAGGATTTTAATACTTTTCATCTGTTTTGTAAAAATGTAATTTAACTATAAATTTATATAACTTGATCTCTCTAGCAATTGGTTCATGAAATTTTTGGAAGTTTACCAGCCCATCTTTCTAATCTTGTAGGAGCTAGCTCTAACATACCACTGTTGACTGACGACATCAATTATAATTTATACTTTAATGAAGCACTTTTCTTAACATTACACACTATTCATCACTTTTGTTTTCAACAACTCTACAGTGGATACAGGATACATTATTCTTTTGGTAATGAATCTATTTGCCTTCATGTAGCTGGAGGGACTTCTTTAAATTCACAGTGTAAGAGATGTCCATCAGAGTCCTTTTAATCCACATTGTTGCCCATTGAGACAGCTTTAGGCATACAATAAAATCTATTGTTCTCAGTTTTAAATTGGAGTTGAAATTTCATATGTCTGCTGGGAAGTACCTTCACGTCATACACTTAAACATGCTAGGGCATCGCAACATGAAATTCCACATAAGGTAAGGATATATATGGTTATATGGATTATATTTCTGGCTGTTTTGAGTATGTGTAAAGGACAGGGAAATTCAGACTTGGTCATCAATCAACGTACACTACCGCATAATACTTGAGTGGGGGAAAATGACTAAGTGTTTGAAACTTTGAGCTTGTTCAGAAACTCCATGAAACTCTTTGTCTTAGTAAAGTGGTACAAACTAATGGGCAAATATTGAGCTTGGTTTGCCCTGGGTTGGACTTGAGCCAGGCTCATACAGTGACTTTGAGGTGATGCATCATTGTGTGTTTACTCATTATGGTCTAGGACAGTGTTACCCCAAATTTTAAGCCTTTTGTGATAAATACCAAAACATTCGTATTTAATTTTGCTTTTATTATAGTTCAGAGTTATTTATTTATTCACTTCTTGTTGACAGGTTGCAGTCTTTCACATTTTTCCTCATTGGTTCTCACAAAGTGTGCTTTTCTAGGCAGAACAGACAGTCATTTCATTTGGACCCAGGTTTGTTTTTCTTCAGCTATGTTCTTTTTCTGATTATTTTCTTTGATGCCTTTAAGGAAGCTATCTTGGCTCCCAGAGTGTTTATGATGCTCAGTACACATATTAATTTCCTTGGCATGAACTTTTCCCTTAACTTGTTTGTTTAGAACAATGCCAGGACTGGCATCAACTTGCAGAGGCTGCCAGTTTCTGTGGAAGCTGGAAATTTCCTTTGTGAACAGACCTCTGTTGCCTTCACATCCACATTATCACCTTTCTCAGAAATTCGCATATGTGTAGCCAAAGGAAGAAATTCATGTTTCTAAAAAGAATCAAGTTTTTTTTTTCTTTTGTCTTCTTTATTTTGGTGAATTACTAGAAGAAGGTTCTGGTTGAAAGTTTCACTTGAACCTTTTTAAAAAGCAGGGCTTTACCCTCTCTGTTCCCACAGATGATGAAAAAAAAAGTCACCATTACGCCTCTACCTGAAAATCACAAACCTGTGCTCCCTGCATGCTTCTCTGAACCAGCAACCAAAACGTACTACTGTTCCTTCATGTCTTATAACAGCCATGAGATGAGGAAGAGTGGGAAGCAGTAAAGAAAGTAACATCCTTCCCACCAAAGCCTACAGAACAGATGTAGCCCACCTACGGAATGAAGATATCTCCCCTGCTGGAGGAAGCCTTGCTCTTCCTGCATACCTGCTTCTGTTCATGGTCATTTTAAGCAGAGACAATTCTGAATGGGATCCCAGAATAAAGAGTAGTAAGAGAAAGCAGACTGCACAGAGGAAACAGCATTAGATGCTGAGAATTTCTGTCTGAAAACTGAACTTTCCTCTTCCTTGATCATCAGCTGGTCCTGTTGATCCAGATAGCACTTGCTTTCCTAAAGGAGAGAGAGAAAATTGAAATGACAAAGCAGTGAGATTGACAGTTCTCTTTGCTTTTTAATTAAAAGATGCTGCATGTTTAAATGGTTAAAAGAAAAGCTGATTATAAGCAGGTATGGCTGCCCAGCTCCTGTCTTTGCTTGGGGCCTCTTCTGTTCATCATTTCCCTTACTTCTCTCTGGGCTGCAGTTTTGAACAATTCACTGCTGAGATCCCATGGTTAAGTAGTGTGGGAAATCACTTCAGCTTAAGCATGTTAAGTTTGGATGAGGGCACAGAATTCTAGAAGAAATTGTAACTCACAATTGTGCTTAATTGGCTTTAACCCTTCAACATATTGTGCTGAACTATACCGGGTAATAACGTAGACTGCTATGCTGTGCAGATGTTAAGATGTAAAATCCGTTAAATGCAAACGTTACTTGTCACTCCATCAACTATTCAAATTGTCAGAGATGTATCAGCCAACCCTAACTACCCTCTGCAGGCAATCTGGAGCCAGCCTGCTGTTTAATAACCAGCATTTAACAAGAAATAACATGTAGATGTGGCATGTGGTTTAAAACATTGTGTTAAGCGTCATTAAAACTCAGTCTCCTAAGAACCTTATTAAAAGAGTTATTTCCTCGCTATAATAAAACATTTCTCTGTGACTGTTTCGATCTAGCTGCTAACAATACAAACAAAATGCCTCTTAATTTAGCATCCCACTAGAGGGCCATTGTGACTGTGGAACTGTAGAGGCAGGGAGAAAGAAAACAACCTCAAACCACTCTTGCCAAATCCCCAGAAATCAGGGAAACTGAAGCACTAGGGGGCTTCGAGTTTCAGATTTATTTTTACAGTGTTTTTTCTTTTTTTCTTTTTTTTACGCTCTGTGTGTTATTATTTGGGGCTGTGACTTTGTTCATGACTGGAAAGGAAGGCTATTGATAACTTAGAAGTGGCCCCTGTTTCGAGAGTCAGCATTTTCTAGTTATGGGATGGCTTGGTAGAAAATTCAAGCAAATGCCTACATGGAATTTCCAAGGAATTCATATGATCTTGATTCTAATATTTATTTGAAAAGAAAATGAAATTTGCTTACCCCACAATCAGCCTAAAATCCTCCCATCCTATTACTCTACAAAATACATGCATAATTATATCAATCAGTGGAAATAATAACTCAAATCTTCTACAGCAGAAGTGTAAGACAACTCAATTCAGTTTCAGCTCTTCCTCCTCAGAAAATGTGTCAAGTCAGTTTCCCCTGCACTACTGTTCCTAGCACTTGAGAGGCCGCTTTGGAGATGATGATGTGGACAAAGCATGCCAATGTGTTGAGAGCGGATGCTAACAGGGGTAGACTTAGGAAGACCTCAGTGTGATTTTTGAAACCTCGAATAGCTCCCCTAACCTGCATGATTTAAAGTAAATGAAGAAGTATTCAGTATTGTATCAGTTTAAGGGATCTTGCCCTTTTCTTTCCTTGAAACTGGACTAAAACGCAACTCTATATACTCATTTTTTTGTTTTTCTTAGCTATAAAGCTGGAACAAGCCAAGATTAAGGTTTCTACTTTCATGAATACCCTTTATCCAAATGTTGAAGGAGAAAGAATTTATACCCTAGATTTGTACAAGTTCATTGCATTTTTACTAAAATATACAGAGTTCAGGAATGTAGATCTTGAGATACAAAATGTATTAATTGTTTCTAGTCAATGAGTCATGATTTACCTTTAAAATTCATTTGAGTGGTTGGATCACAAATACCAAAGTCATTACTCGTTAAGTCATATGCATTTTTGTAATGATGTTTTAATAATATGAGCCATGAACTTTCTTAATTCAGTGGTAGTGTATGTGTATTAATTATATTTCTCCTGTAAATTTCCTCTGGAAAGATTTAGATTGCACAGTTTCTTTCAAGGTATCATGATTATGTGAACATCTCTTCAGGAAAGGAAGCCACCCAAAAAATATACATTTCTTTAATGCATTCCTCCTCAAGCCTCAAGGAAAGGACCCATAGATGCTTCAATGGTGAAAGAGGTATTTCTGACCCAGTTCTGTGTGGGAAAGCTGATGGTGATCATTAGCATAGCCACTTGGAAAACTGAACTCCTTATTTGAGGAGTGACACCTCAGGAGTACACCCTGTGCCCACTGGAGGACAGTGATTGCATTCTCACTCTTTCTCTTATCTCTGAACAGAGAGACTGTGAATCCACTACCTAACTTTCTACCACATTAAAACAGGGCCCAGAAAAATCTGCCAGTTGATTCCCAGGAGGCCCTCTGGGGACAGAGCCATTAGTGAAGTGCACAATTTAATTAGAGTGTAGAGTGTGAAATCTGTTCAGAGTAGTGCTAGATGAGATCTTATTCAAAACCAGCTGTGGTTTCCTTTTGGAATACCTCTGAGTCGTGTCCCTCTGTGACATTCTCCTGTATGCCACTTTGCAGGTACAATGTTCATCAACAATTTAGAGATGTCACACTAGTTCATCTTGATAAAAAATATATCTTCTAAAGTCAAGTCATATGAGCATAATCTTGTCCTTTGGAGTTATAGATTTAATCTAAATTGGGTCATTGTACTTTAACTCTTATAAACAAAGCCTGACATCTAGATTATGGTTATTTTCAAGAAATGGAAAAGTTACAATATAAATTTTTCTGGTATTGATATGTGATTTAAAAAAATAAAAATACTTCTATGCTAAAATGTGAATTTTCATTCATTAAAAACCAAATATTGGAATGTTTACTGAAAGGAGTTACAGATCCAAAATTACAAGGATAGATACTTTGATGTCAAAATGATTATATAACTTGAGTTGAAACATGACTGAGCAGTTAGGAGTATATACTGATCATTCATATGACCCTAGTTTAATTCTCAGCATCCAAGTCAGGTGACCCATGACCACTTGGAACTTCAGCTCCAGGAGATCTGACACCTCTGGCCTCCATGGACACCAGCATACTAGTGCACCATGTCCACATGCCGGGACACATACACACATGTTAAATATAACATAATAAATCTTTAAAAGAGAATTACATAAATTCCAAGGAGAAATTCAAAAGGCAAGGGGTGTGTAGGAAAACACATTTGTTCATAGCAAAAGTTCTCGCTACTCACTGCAACTTGAGATGAGAAGATATCTTGTAGGGAAAAGAAATAATGCACATTGCAAATGTATAATGACAGAGTAATGAAGGAACTTCAGATGCTGGCCACTACAGCTTAGACTGCTAGAGAGTTTAATGATATAGATGGAGGGTAAATGTTGGTGAATTAAATGTTGGTGAATTTTGAGGCCTACAGAATGCAAGACAGTAGATGGGTTAAAAATCACAATTTTCAGCCATCATAATGATGGGAAATGAAATCTGAGCAATTGATAGGTATAAAAAATTTAATCATGAATTTGATTTTTTGGATGGCAGCCTATTTGGGTAAATTAAATATGCATTAAATTGAATGGTAGAATGTAATCTGGTAGCTCAGTAAAGTGTGACAAATGTGTAAACTAGTGTTCTTCAAGTCAAGAAAGGTACGAAGACAGCCACAGGAGATGCAGTGAATAGAGTTCATAATACTTAAAAACTAATTAAAAACGAGCTTCACAGAAGGGAGGATAAAGATATTGGGAAATGGCTGGCTTGAGGCTCATGTTTCTTTCAATAATCATCTGTATCCCAAGAATATCTAATAAATATTCTCAATCTATCCTAAGTTTTCTGTTTTATTTTTTTAAAAATTATGACGGGCCATTACTCCCTAGCTTTCAGGGGTGAATCTTGTTTAGTGGCACCTTATACATGGAACCATCATTAGCTTAAGCTGCAAACCCCTTTCTAGGCTTGAATCTCCTTCTTCCATTACCAGAGCTCGAGATTGCTAAATACTGTTCAATTTTCTTTTTCTTTTTTTCTTTTTTTTTTTTTTTTGTTTTGTTTTTCGAGACAGGGTTTCTCTGTGTAGCTTTGCGCCTTTTTCCTGGAACTCACTTGGTAGCCCAGGCTGGCCTCGAACTCACAGAGATCCGCCTAGCT
This sequence comes from Peromyscus attwateri, assembly GCA_902168425.1. Lineage (NCBI taxonomy): Eukaryota > Metazoa > Chordata > Mammalia > Rodentia > Cricetidae > Peromyscus > Peromyscus attwateri. The sequence goes on from CABHPP010138115.1 coordinate 18,488, forward strand.
CTGCCTCCCGAGTGCTGGGATTAAAGGCGTGCGCCACCACTGCCCGGCTCAATTGTCTTATGTTTATCTCTGGAACCTCTTTACTCTTCTTCATTCCCATTGCCATGAAGGTCTATTGAAGTCATTTTCATTGGTCTTCTGTTCTCTTTTCCAACACTGATGTCCAATGCCCTTTCAGACAAACACCTATATACAATGGAAATCTTTCATCTTGCTCCTTGAACTTTGTTCCCTCTTATCCTCTCAAATCATTTTGTACTAATCTGTACATCCTATATCCACACCATAACTATGCTTCAGTTATACTGAACTCGATTTCTTATTTCAGTGACTTGACTTATTCTTTTTACTCTTCTGAAATGCTTCATTTGTTCTCCTAACTCTTAACACAAAAAATTCTTGTTCCTGTTTCTCACCTCAGCTTAGATATCACTTTACCAAGGAAGTTTATGATCCCAGTAAAGTCTCGCGAGACTCTAGTAATTCACTTATGAAATGTGCTAGACTGTTTTGATATATCACTGAATAAGTAGTCTTGAGACCATGCAAATGTGTAAAATTGGGGTATAATGATTCAAAGTAAGGATGATCTTAGGTGAAGGAATAAAACTGAATGCAGGGAAATGTAATTCACAGTTAAGGATTTGTGGAGATTGTTTGTTACCTGCATCAGATGTAAAGAAATTTAAAGGCTCCAGGATAAGAGCACTGAAGTAGGGAATAATAAGGTTCATGAGGTAGCAAAGTCAATTATGAATGGGCAGAAGACAAATGGAGAATAGTATAGGCTGCTTGTAAGAACATTAGAGAAGGAATACTTTTTGAAAAACATTGTTATGCAAAGACCTAAAAATACCAATGAGCTGCTGGTAGAATGAAGAGAAGATATTGGCTTTGTGGAATATGAGATGAGAGAGAGAGAGAGAGAGAGAGAGAGAGAGAGAGAGAGAGAGAGAGAAAGAGAGAGAGATAATCAAGAAAGTGGAAGTGTGGACTAATGCAAGGAAGAAAGCAGTAGAGTGAAAAGAAATTAAAATTTAGTAATATTCATTGGACATGATGGATGAGAGGAAGAGAAAGGATTTTTTTTCATCTAAATGGAGAATTTAGATTACAATCAATCCCTGATAAAGAACAGGCCTCCATATGGCTATGTGATAGTACTTATCTCCTGCTATTAAATTTCTTGCATTGAAAGTATGACAATTAAATAGGTTTCTGTGTTTGAACATGGAGAGCAGAGACAAGGTAATTTTACTGTTAGTGATAGAATCTGTCAGCTATGCCTATAGGCTAAATCTTGTTCCACAGTTGTTTTTGCAATGATCATGATCTGAGAACAATTTACAAGGTTGAAAACTATCACAAGAAGAGTAACATTTGCATTAGCTGCTTTATAGTGTGCTGCACTCTGCTCCAAATCTTCCTATTTGTTGGCTCACTTAACTTACACAATCATTCTATAAAGTAGATGGCGAAACGGAAATTTCTAGGTATCCTAAACAATTAGACAAAAGTCATATAGCCAATGCGTAAGTCACAGTTCAAACCAAAATTCAGGAATTCTTACTGCAGAAACGGTGTTTCTCACCTATTTCCTATATGAATAATTACCCAACTCAGCGTGGGAGAGAGATAGAGAAATATCTGTTTTGGTGAATTGTAAGAGAGCTACTTGTTTCTTGTTACAGAGAAGAAAAAGAAGGCTTTGAGGGAGAATGAGATCATGCTTTCAGCATGATGTCACAGAATTAATTCTGAATCTCAATCAAACAGAATCTCCCACTAAGAGGCATCCCACCATTCTCAGCAGTAAAACTATTATAATAATTATACTTTATTATTATGTTTTAATTATAATAATTGATAATCGGTGGATATTTGTTGGTGCCTCTTGTTATATAACTATCTTCATTCGGTGGATATTTGTTGGTGCCTCTTGTTATATAACTATTTTTATAGTATTCTAGACTTTGTATCTTGGTCCACAAATCTACATATTCACTAGGTGGCCCTTCATAGGAAACATTTAATGACTGATGGCTTAGGGAAACAAGTTGCAAGTTAATCACAATTTAAATTGGGAAAAAGCACTGTGTATAAGCCAGTGACTACTATGGGTATCTGAGAAGACCACCTTAACATTTTTCACTCTAAGTATTTAAGTCATTTCTCTCTAACTCTTGGTTTCTCACTAACTGGAGGAACCAAACCAGGAAGAGTCCCTGTGTAGGGAGTTTTCTTTTTCCACAGGGGTTTGTCCGTGGGGAAGCGCATCTGCTCTTGCTGTTTGAGATTTCCTTGTTAGCTTGTTCCTCCCCAGCAACCAACATCAATTGTCCTTTGAGCATATACACACTTCATTTCTGCCAAATTTCACCAGATGTTAGTTACATTTCTGAGAACAGAAGATGGGCAGGATCCAAAATTCTCGGGAAGGTATTTCCTGCCAGAGCTCACCTGAATTCTGTGGGGAAATACATGCAAAGCAAAATGCAGTGTAAACTTTCTCACTGTGACAAATTCAATGTAGATTAAATATTTTCCCAGGGACTCCAGGCTTTTGTATTTGTATAGAATACAGAGGAGTAGAAAGATATTTTTATTGTCTCTAAAATGAAGCTTCTGCCCTTCTTTTTAGCTCATTTTTAGTGTCTGCACATATACTGGTCAAACTGAAAGTGAACTTGATGTGATTGATGTCAACATCTTGACTTAAAGTAAATCAGTTGTCTCCTACTACTAAGAGATGGCATACCAAGGAGAGACAATTGTGTAGATGCCATCACTTTAAGAGGAACAGTCTCAGGACACAGACTGTCAAAGGGGAGTTCCCAAAGGGAACCAAGAGGATAACTGGCTATAGTTATCACCTTCTTTTCTCCTTACATTTCTCTACACAGCTCTTTGTCAGCTGACCTTGAAGATAGAGGGCACCAGGTTAAGAGCAGGTCAAGAATGGGCCTGTAGTAAGGTTGCAATGTGTGAAAAATGTTGAGCATCACTCCTTTTTCAAGATCTTGTCAATAAATATTCACAGTGTATTGTATACCATCCCTTTAACTTGGATATATAATACTGCAAGTGGAACTCACTAGTCTTTTCTAATGGTCAGTGGGTGAGTATTCTAGTGTTATGGGTGAAAAAAAAAAAAGAGTCAGACCAAGGAGTGGTTCTTTCAAAGGGCATAAAACATAAGTAGATTAAATAAACAGGGATCACAAATGAAGCATTGTTCTTTTTTGTTCTCAATTCTGTAACAGATGGTTGAGTGAAAAGCTCCTACAAATACAGAATACAGATTGAATAATGGAATATTATCTGTGTAGCTCATTTAGAATATGTAATTAGGTTTATTCCTTTGTTATGTGCTCAAATACCTAAGAAAATAGCAGCTTAAGTTTAATGTTGGTCCAGGAGCATTCAAAGACTTTCAAATTCAGGCTTAGAAATTCTTGTGTAGGATGATAGTCTTTAAAAGTGACATGTATAATAAGTTAAAAATCACCCAGCATTACTTATGTCTAGGAAAACTGACAAGATTGACACCAGAGAGCAGTTGCTTTAGAAATCCTATTCCACAGTATTATAACAACAAAAAAGTGGTCATAAATTTTCAGTGTGTATTAGAGTAAATGTAATAAACTCATAACCCCAAATACTACATCTAAAATTTATACATGAATGGAAATTGTAATAATAATGTTTTAAGAATACAGATATCCTGGTCAGAGTATGAAAAGAGTGAGAAAGGAATAACAACAAACCCAAATAACACGCTGTGATTCTGTTTGGGAATGTTGCAGATTCTAAGAGAAAAAGTTATTTGAAAATCAGTTCAGTCTGCCATTTGTCTTAAAGATGATTCTATACACTAAATGTCAGTAGTTGATATAATAGATATTATTCCTTCTTTAAGAACTTCATGAGATCCATCAAATTATGTATTCTATAATGACAAGCAAGATGTAAGGTACTGGAAGGCCACAAGCCATGTGGCAACTTATCGACTAATAGACATGGGTTAATTTAAGATAGAAGAATTAGATAGCAAGAAGCCTGCCACAGCCATACAGTTTGTAAGCAATATAAGTCTCTGTGTGTTTACTTGGTTGAGTCTGAGTGGCTGTGGGACTGGTGGATGAGAGAGATTTATCCTGACCATGGGCCAGGCAGGACTGGAGAAAACTCCAGCTACAATCTCTTATCTTCTGAAATATCCAGTAGTTGCTACTAGTGAATGTCACTGGCTCTTTGCTGTGCAACACATACATATTGGATTGACTAGCTTGAGTTTCATGGTCAGTCTTGAACACTTGTACTAATTGCTGATGCCATGGACTTTACTATGATTCATATTTTTATGTGGATTTTATTTATTGAGGTCGTAATACTCTTTTCCCACTTCTGTGCCAGTTGTATATTCTGGGAACCTAAGTACTAAATTGTATACTTGGCTAGGATACTTGAAATAAATGAGGTGTTTTAACTGGAAATGTGATCTTTTTCTTTAAAAGTCTAGCTGAACCTCAAACAGATTTTGATGTATCTTCCCTTTATTATAAATCATATAGTTCGAATGGTTTTACCTTTGCAACAAAAGTGTAAGTCTATAGGATAATTCACTACTCTACCTGAATTAGGAACAATGTGTTATTTCTACTGTAAACAGTACCAATGCAATCCTCCATGATGCACACTTGTGTGGAAAAATGTGTAATTTCTCACAGAATATGAGTATTTATAATATATTAACAATTCTACTTGTATACATTTATACATATGACACTGAATGTGTGAATGTATATGTTGTGACTAAAGGCTTCATCCTGGCTAGCAGCCACTGGGGAAGCATACAACAGATTAATTCATTGTGATTTTTTAATCATATGCATTCTTAATATGAATTATTTGTTTAATTAACACCTTCTGCCTTAACAAGGGGTGATAACATATGGAAGCATCTGCTGAGCCTTGCCTCCTGATGTGAATGAAAGAATTTTGAATTTAAGCATTTGCCAGCTATATGAACACACATTCAGTGGGCTATGATTGGCATCACTCTCATTTAACCAAGTGGTTTTGTGTGTAAAACTGTAAAGAGCATAACAATACATTTGGTGCATATTCATAGTTTTTGTGTGTAGCTCAAGCCTACAGTGACATTATTTTTCTGGTTATCACAACAATGAAATTTGCTAGACATTTTAATGAACAAAGGAGAGTTAATGTAAGCTTAAGAAGCTTCATACAGCTGTGGCTTTGAAAACCAGGTAAGAAACTTCAAAGAGTAGTAGAATAGACTTCTGCACACTAAGAGACTCTTCATGTTTACTTGGTTCAGGAATTGTGATGATCCTAGAATGAGCACAGTAAGTGTAGAAAGTAAAAGCCATCCATAGGATAAAGAATAAAGATGTTAAATATGAAGAGAAGTTACAGCAAATTGAACTGGTAATCATGATTTGATTCAGCTTTAAGAGTAGATGTGTGTGTTCATCAAAATGATAGAATTGATTTCATTGTGTAAATTGTTAGTAGAAGAAATTGATGAGATGGGCCAGTAGTTCTAACCATATCTGGTACAGATTATTGAAGAGGAACAGCCTCTGATGGCAAGAATTAATAACAAATAGACTCAAGATATACAGGAATAAAAGCCAAAATAACTGAGCTGGATTCTATGAAGCTCTGATACATTAAGTGCTAATGAAAGAGTAATCTTAGAGAAGAAAGTTTCACAGTTATAACTTGACATAGAGAAATACCACATTTTAAATATTTATGTATAAGCTTAAATAGTATTAAAAGTCCAAAAGACCACAATAGACTCAGTATACAACTGTAGAAATATTCAGAAAATATGTATAATGTAATTATATAAATACATTATAGTAGACAGACCAGTGCTGTGAGTTTAGATTTATACTAAATGTTTTTTTCAGCATTATTGTCAAAATTGCCTCTTTCCAAGAGATATGAATGTGTGTATGTGTGTATGTGCAGAGGTGTGTGTGTGTGTGTGTGTGTGTGTGTGTGTGTGTGTGTGTAAATGTGTATATGTGCAATAATAGCGTAATAGTAGTGGTCCACCCTAGGGCTTGTGACTTGTCTTGCCATAGGTTCTTGACCTTCATATTGATACTAGATGTGGGTTTCATCTTGTACAACTTAAATCCAATCAGAAAGTAATTGGTTACTCACATGTTGTTCATGCCTCTATTGCACCAGTGGTCTTGCCAGGCCAGTGTTTATTATAGCTCATAGAGTTCGTATCTGGGTAAGATTGATGATTATTTTTTTCCCTGGGTAGAATGCATAGCACCTTACAGCAATATGAAAGTTTCCAGGTGAATATGAACTTCCAGATCAGTAACAGCTTAAGTAAGGAAGTAATGTCTTCAGAAATAGGGTCTTTCTATCAAGTTCTGTAGAGTAACCAAGAATATTTTAGGTCTGTCTATGAAATCTCAATGGACAATAAGCCCCAAAGAGGTCTTCTGTTCCTGGCACTGAACTATTTGTTAACCTATGTTATTTATTAGGGACACTGTTACCCTGTTATAAAGTAACTCTAATGAAACTATTTTTGTATATATGTACATATATATTTTAGTAAGCTTCTACAGCGGTAGGTTCCAAATGTCTATTTCTGATTGTCTTTGGACTTATTTATCCCTTCCTATAAATGTGTCCTTCCCTTTCCACACTTAACCCTTTTTGTTTTATTATTTCACTTTAGAGTTATCACTGTGTTTAATCTCCCCTCCCTTGAAATCTCCTCCCATTACACTTTACTAACTTGCTGACCTCTATGCTCATTCCAAATCCAACACACACACTTGGAAATTGAAAGCTAACATTTACAAATGAGAAAAAAAAATAAAAAATTCTAGGTTATTATTTTTCATTAAATAATCAGAATGATTATTTCTAGTTCCATCATTTATCTGTGACACTCATGATTCCATTTTTCTTAACTAATATTCCATTGTTGAGATGCAACATATTATTATTATCTATTCATCAGTTGAACACCTAGGCTGTGAGATACAGCATGTAATAAATAAACACAAAACACAAACAGTGACCGTAAAGATTGCTTACTTTCTCATTTTCTAGAAAATGTGATATGTCTTTGGTTACTATCAGTCTCTATGGAAAATTTCACCAGCAGAGCTAACTAGTATCAAGAGAATCTCAGATGGGCCTTTTGCACTAGCTCTAGTATTTACTGACCATTTTGCTTTGAGCAAGTCACCCAATGCCCTGTCCCTCTTTCTGTTTGGTTAAAATAATCTTCATGGCCACATCAAGTTTCAACAGCCTTATCTTAGCTCACAAACAACCAAAAGATTCATATAATATTCTGGAACTGATAGTACATGATAATCAGATTCTTAAATAAACAAAATGAATTATTTTTGGATGTTTACAAAAATATTTAATCATTATTTTACTCCTCTCAAATGCATGTTTAGTTTAGACACTGAGGTATAGATTCAAATATTGTTGACATGAATGCTCTGGCCACTTTTGTAGAAGAGTGATAGTTTTGTGATACTGAAAATTCTAAGATGAAGGAAAAATGCCTGGGAATTGTTGCTTGATTTTAGTCAGTTAACTGATTTTGCAATTGTCAGATGCTTTTCTCTTCACATTCATGAAGGATTTCAATAGAGATTCTTAGCACATTTTTACGATATGATTAAAACTCTTATGGTGTTTGAAGACATTGCTTAGGAAGGAACAAATACAACAGATGCAGAAATCGCATACAATAAAAACAATCTGTGTATCCTAAATTATAAAGTATTGTGTAAATGTATAATGATTAAATTATAAATCATATAATTATGAAATGGTTCCAAATATTTCTAACTTTTAAAATGTCAAAGTGACCAATGTGATGTTTACTTATTTTTATTCTTACTACATTTTCCATTAGTCAAAGGTTAAAATTCCATACTTGCCAATGTCTGAATTTACTGATATATTTGTCTGTTCTAGGGAACGACCAGTTGCCATGATGGGAGGTGTTGCAAATTGTTCCAAGGTGTCTTGGATGAAATGTTAGATTTCCATAATGAGTACCACTATCATCATGCTAGCCCAAGAACAGTGGGATGGAAGTGGTGGTCATGTTTGCACTGTAAGGATAATAGAGCTGGGTATGGAGGGTTTGCACTAGAACAGAAAAAGTGAAAGCCAAGTACTGAGGTCCTGATCATAATATCAGGACACAAGATGGCATCAGCTTGTTTAAGGTCTGCATGTTGCTCCTTGCAATATCCTGTTTGGTTTAATTGAAGCTTCAAAGGAGCTCCTGGGTTTCCTTGGTAAGCTTGGGTACCTCTGAGCTGAAGAGATGATTCTTTAGATTGCAACAGAGAAAAAAATCAGCATCTTGGTGCTGAGTAGAGCTTGAGTTGTTCTGTTTTGATAAAGAAGGGAAACAATTACTTTGGAAAAAGTATTAGCCACTTGCCATGAATGATTTGTCTTCTTGGGAAATCAGTGTGTTTGCCAGTATAAACACATGCTGAGTAGCAAAATATACATATGACTTATGAAGCAAAATATGACCAGTTTTGAATAGTAATAGATATAAAATAAAAGCTGCATCTTATATAAGAGTTAATTCATTTCAAAAATTTATTTTAAATTCATTTTCTTATTACCTGTATAAAAAATATTTTATGTTATCTCTCAATAATCAAGGTACTTGTTTTTAATTCTTTCATTTTTTTTATTTTTGTTGAAATATTCTCCTCTTGTACAATACATCCCCACCACAGTTTCCCCTCCCTCCACTCCTCCCTGCTCTCCTTATGTCTGCACTCCCCCAGACCCACTTCCCCTCTGTTCTCATTCTTTCTAGCCAGTCATCACCGTCTGGGATAAGATCATCATTTTAGTCACAGTACCAGTGTTCTTCACTGTGTGCATGGATGAGGAGTTAAAATCTAGGGTATGATGAAAGGTAAGCTGTACATGGTCAATTGCATATTTTCTGAAATTCTGGCTATAATCCTGTGTCCATGTCCATCTGATCCCTGTGTGCAGATGGCAGAATTAGATCCCATGAGGCGATTAAAAAAATCAGCATTAGAATATGGGTTCCCCAGAGTTGTACTCAATTGCTCGGTTCACTGAGCCATGCTGCTTCTGAGGTGGTTTTGAACTGATCCTAGTATCTTGCAGGCATTTTAGACATCTGTCAGGAAAAACTGAAGAACTGAAGAGGTGGTTCATGTGAACATAACCCTGCCCCCTCTGGACAGTCATGCTTCCTAAAGAGATGACTTTGAAATAAAGTAGTAACATCTACTGATCTGTACTTAATAATCCCACATAAAAATAAATCAGATAAGGACTGGAAAGTGGTGGATACAATGTCCTATGTGGTTTACTCGAAGATTTGTAGTCTGATTTTATTGTGTGGAATTCTCCTGCTCATCTTCATATCTTGTTCGTCTGTTTTAGGAACCAATGATTACTTTCATGTTGATTCAAGCAGCTATTCTGATCCAAGTTCATTACATAATATTTGCATCTCTATTATTCTATATCCAGGCTTATTACACAAACTTCTTCCCAAAAGAAGAACTTAAAGTGAAAATGGCTGTGACAGTTTTCAATTCCATACCACCTTCACAATCACTGAAGACTCTGTAGTTTAGAGGCCATCTGTTTGCTGTTGTTCAATGTTATTGACTTTAGAAACTATCTGAAAACAGACACTGCAGAGTTTTTTTTCTCTTCCAATTTTCCCCCAAAGTCCTTCTTTTTTATTTCATTAGAAACAATTAGGCATATTGCACTGGTAGAGATTAATACTGCAAAATGTCAATGGTGTGTCTGCTTTGAAAAAACTATTGAGCTGAAGAGTAAATAGCAATACAATGAAAATGCCCTGACACCTTGCTTGCAGGTTAAAGAGGATCTGTGAGAAAGCAGGAAGAGTAAAGAAGGAAATAATAATGGCTGATTGTGATATTGATTTCAGTAGTTTATGCTTCTAGAAAATCTAATGGATATATACACAGAAGACAAAGTAGATCCCACAGAAAGATGGAAAATCATAGTTGGCAGGTATAGTCTCTGATAGAAGCAATGATCCTGGCAAACCTCTGAAGAGAGTGTTGGAAATGAAATGGTGACCAATAGTGACCTTTGTTGTGGATATCGCTCTGTATGCTGTGAATGTGTTGCTCTGACTGGTTAATAAATAAAGTGCTGATTGGCCAGTAGCCAGGCAGGATGTATAGGCAGAACAAGCAGAGAAGAGAATTCTGGGAAGAGTCAGGAGTCACCAGCCAGACACAGAGGAAGCCAGATGTGAAGGCAGAACAGAGAAAAGGTACCAAGCCATGTGGCTAAACATAAATAAGAATTATGGGTTAGTTTAAATGTAAGAGCTAGTCAGTGGTAGGTAGGCCTGAGCTAATGGCCGAACAGTTTTAATTAATATAAGCCTCTGTGAGTTTACTTGGATCCAAGCAGCTGCAGGACTGGAGGGTGAGAGAGATTTGTCCTGACCATGGGTCAGGTGGGACACAGACCTTTCCTTGCTTTGCCCTTCAATCATATAGAACATGCTGTTCTCCTCCATAGCCTGAAACACCTTGTCCTTCCATCATTCATAATGTGCTGTTCTCCATGTCTGAATTCTGTAAGAAATTCCTCAAGAAGCTATAAAATATTAATATAACAGAATGTAATTTCCTGTTTAGACCTCAAGCATAGGATGCTGCCCAGATGACCAATCTGACTCACTGTCTTTGTAAGGCCCTAATGCTCCCTATGATGGAATTTTGTTGTGGAGTTTTTATTTATTTATTTTTTAGATGGCAATTGCATGAAGTAGAATAATGCCATCTAATGTATAAAACCATACAGAACTCAAACCTCAGTGCCCATAAAGTTTCTTTGGACACAGTCACACTCATCTATTGCTGTATTGTCCAAAGTGGCTTTTGTAATACAGTGACATTACTGAGTAATTGCCAGGGAGCACATGAGTGCCTTGAGAGTCTAAAGCCTTTACTATTTGACCTTCTACAGATAAAGTTAAAGGATCTTGAGATAACAATTAAAAAGTAAATTTGAGGCTTTGGTTTTAATACTGATTCTTCTCTTATTTATCAGTTATCAAAAAGGGAAGAAAAGTAAGAAAAGAAAAGGAAAGAAAGTTGAAAACAGTTGAGTTTTATTTAAGAATTTTAAGAAGTTTCCTTCATTTCTTCATTATAGGAGATATCCAGAGAATCAATATAGAGAAGGGAGAGACAGAGGAGAAGAGGGAAGAGAGAAGTAGAGAAGAAGAAAAAAGAGAACCTAAAGGAGAGTGGAGAGTAGAGAAGAGGGAGGGAAGAGGTGAGGAGAAGATTGTTCAGAGCTTGCAAGTATACAATTTGTAGAGTAACACAGCATCTTAGAAATTATAGTTAAGAGTTGATGTTGCAAACTTGAGTCTAACGTCTACTAGAGGAAGATCCTTTGTTTTTCAGGTTTTCTCCTAAGGTCCTCTCTTGATTGTATGAGGACCACCCACAATGATGAGGACACTCTATTTTGCTTTGCTAAAATTCTGTTAACTAAAGTAATAACCAAATCGAAAAGCACTTAAAAAGCAATATCCAAACTTGAGTTTTACCAAACAATGGGGCATGAGGACTACCAGTAGTGAGGTATACATTAACCATCCTACCCTGGGATGATACGTTGAAATTACAAAGCTCACCTATCAAAAGCCCTGGTGGATAAAATTCTTATTTAAAGAAACCAAGTTGAACTTCTTTGCCTCATTTCCAGTTCAAAAATTAGAAACAAAATGTTAGCAAGGAACAACACTGAAAAATAAATTTTAATTAGGAATGTAAGCCAATTAATAAATCTACACTTTTATAAACACAGAACATAAGTAAGATCTTAGCTCTTAGGGGCTCACAGAGACTGAACTGACAATTGGGGAGCCTGCATGCGTCTGACCTAGGTCCTTGCATAAATGTTGTGGTTGTGTAGCTTAGACTTTTTGTAGGATTCCTAACAGTGGGAGTGGGGGATGTCTCTGTCTCTTTTGTCTGCTTTTGAGTCCCTTTTCCTCCTACTGGTTTGCCCCAGTCAGCCCTAATACACGGGGAGGTGCCTAGTCTTATTTCAACTTGATATGACATGTTTGGTTGATATCCCGAGGAGGCCTGCCATTTTCTGAAGGGAAAGGAAGAGGAATGGATCGGGGAGAGGGAAGGTGAAATGAGGGGCTGGGAAGGGAAACTGATCAGCATGTAATATATGAGAGAACAATTTAAAAAAAATGATTACCCATAGCTATAGTGATGCTGCCTGCTGAAGACCATCATATTCACTCTAATGAAGAAGATCAAATGTTCTCAGAAGAGGAGTTTGAACTCCACTATATCCTTATATTACTATGTGTTATACAATAAACACTAACTTTTATTCAATATTGTTAGATTTATTTTCTGGGCAAAATTCACATTTGCATCTCTTTTATATGAATATGGTTCCATTGCACTAACATTCTATTATAATAACCCATTTTAAGTGAACAAGCAGAGGGTTGTTTGCTTACCAGTAGCTTAAGCCATCATGATGTATCATTGTATAATATGTGCTATTCCACAGCATGAATTAAAATGTACTTACATGGTCTATTGCATGCAATACAAAATATACAATAGTGTGGCTCCCACTGTGAAGTACAAATAGACAACCCTGTATTAGCTGCTGTAAATGAGGCTTGTCCTTGGTCATATTCATTGCCTTACAACTAGTCTTGGATTGAATAAAAGGGTATTTGCCACCAGCTTATAAATATTACCCCTCCTAAAAGCTTCTGTCTGGTCTTTCTATTGTCCCTGAAAACACTGGGAAGAAAAGGAGGAAAGATAATTTTCTTTCAGTTTGTCTAGGAGCTAGAAATTATGATTTCTACTTACTTTGATGCCTGTAGGACCCCCTGAGACACAAATCTGCCTCCAGAGTCTTGTTTCTTTCCTGTCTCCTGAGTTTTAGTTATATCAACTTTTTACAACCTTTAAAAATTTCTACCCTCTACCTATCCCTTGAGAGTCCATTCTCTTGATTTATTAGAGAGACACTTGTTTCCCATCAGCAAAATCTCTTTCTATATCACCATGCAAAAAATATGTATAGACATTTTCCTTTTCAACAAATCTTACTATTTTTTTGTAACTATGGAAGCCTTAAAATCAGAAACATGAAGCAGACAAAGAGAAACAGTTTCTGGCCTTAGGCATGTGCTTACTACATCCCTTGTGAAATAAATAGTGTTGTTGGATTTAATATTTAAAGCTTCAAGTCAAGCATCTAGAAGTTACTCAAGGTTTGTTGCAGACATTTTATATTTCAGGCATGGGTTTTGTCTTAATTACTGTTCTATTGCTGTGAAGAGATACCATGATGACAGCAACTTATAGAAGCAATCATTTAATTTGGGGCTTGCTTACAGTTTCCGAGGGTGAGTCCCTTATCTTTATGGTGGGGAATATGGGGGCAGGCAGGCAGGCACGGTGCTGGAGAAGTAGCAGAGAGGTCCTGTCTAATCCACAAGTTGCAGGCAGAGTCAGTCAAGCTGGGTTTAGTATGGAATTTTTGTAACCCAAAGTCATCGCCCAATTGACACACCTTTTCCAACAATATCACACCTGCTTCAATAAGACTACACCTTTTAATACTTCACAAACATTTTAACTAACTGAGAACCAAACATTCAAACATATGAACCTATGTGGACCATTTTTACTCAAACCACCATAGATGTCTATGGGAGGCTTGTGAGTTTCATTAAGATAATATCCAAGTAAAGCAATTTGTGATTTTCCAAATTACAAGCCATCTTCTCTGATTCTTTTACTTATGCAGAGTTTTTTTTTTTTGTGTGTGTGTGTGTGTATTGTATATTTTGTGTTTTGCTCCCCAGTTTATCTAGGTATGAGAACAAAAGTCTCACTCTGAAAAGCAGTATACTTAGGAAATGGCATAGGTTCTAGGAACAGACACTTGAAATACAGGCTAACTTTGACTTCCTTTAAAAAGCATAATTGTTGGTTTATGTAAATACTTACAGTCATTTCTCATGATGGCTTTTTCTACATGACTCCATGGTTGGGCTTTTCCACAGGGCAGCTCCCGGTACTGTGGATGTGATTAGAGCAGCTGCAAATGTCCACTTCACATATGAATAAAAAGATCAATGTTATCTGGAGTGTTACTACAATTGTGCTAACCCTGGTGCTTACAAGGGTTACCATCAGTATTCTTGAATTGGGCCAGGCCCTCGGTCTTCAACCTGATACATTAGTCTGATATATTTGCACAAATAATAGCATTGATTCTGTGACAGAGGGGAAGTAAACCAACACAAGTACAATATGGGAAGGAATAGTCTAAAGGAAAGTGATGATGGCGAAGAGGAAGACTATGATAGAAGAACAAGGGGAGGTCATATGGAGATCAAACAAACAACACACACACGTACACGCACATGCAAACATGTATGTATGAAACAACAATTAATAAAATCAGACCATGAATTTGAAAAAGAGCAAGGAGATGTATAGGAGAAGGTTTAGAGGGATAAAAAGGAAGAGAAAACTAATGTAATTATATTAAAATCTCAAAAACTATAAAAGAAACAAAAATAAATATTTTAAAAGACTTTTAGGTTATGAACACACCCAGTAGAGGGTGGAAATCCACATCTCATCTGCATTTTGGTTTTCTGCTTACACCAAGCATGTGGTGCTTCTTGTTAAGGCAAATAAACATATTCTTGGTAGAGCACGATCCAAAGAGATGGCCAAGAGATGTTCTGTCTCTTCTATGAGGAAGGATATACAGAGGAAGAAAATAGGGAAAGAAATGTGCTAGTACATTCAGAGGTAAAGATCTCAGAATTTCTGCTATGAACTATCCTAGGTCAGTTCCATTATCTTCTTTATTTTTATTGGAACTTTCCAGAAAATGCAGCAGGACAAATTACTGAAGGCTGCCTTCCTATGAGGCTATCTGCTCTTCCAAAAATGTTAGTGAGGGGTCAAAACTTCAGCAGAAATTTGTCCAAATATAATGTTTATAGGAACTCTTTGGTGCTATGCTTGCTGGTTTTATTCTATTTCCAGGTGTTATAATGAAATATCCCTCAAATCTTTCTGTTCTATCTAACCCTTGGATCAGGTGCTAGACAAGTTTTAACAGATAGATTAGATTCTGAGCTTGCTGCCTTAGGATCCATCTCCCTGAATTACCTCAGAATACTACTACCAAAATTATTTTTATGAAGCATTAAAATATGTTCCCATTATGGTTTTAGTTCTTAGTTTGGTTGCCAAGAGTCCTTTACACGATTCTTCAACTTGTTTTCTCCTGTAACACACTCTAACTTCTACCAGCACTTAGTTGCCATTTCCTCAGCCTGCTCTTATCTTACACCC
The DNA here is from genome assembly GCA_902168425.1 of Peromyscus attwateri. Lineage (NCBI taxonomy): Eukaryota > Metazoa > Chordata > Mammalia > Rodentia > Cricetidae > Peromyscus > Peromyscus attwateri. The sequence goes on from CABHPP010138115.1 coordinate 33,970, forward strand.
ATGTGGATATAGTCATGCGTTCTCCTATTTTGAAATACTTTTCTTCTTAACCTGCTGGGGACCAGCCTCAGCAGTTTCGAAGCCCCATGACTGGTGGGCTACAATGACCTCAGACAAGAAATCTGTCCCTGCAAGTCAGCAACTTCTGTCCATCTATATCTAACAATTCCAAGGAAGACTTAATCTAATTTATAGAGCTTCTATGAAAGGAAGCTCACCTTTCTTGGCAGCTCCTTTCAATCTAGGAACCCAATAAAGCTTGTAGCAATCACCCCATCAATTGTCACATTATCTCCACACTCCTTCAGGAGGAATAAAAAAATATCTATATTAAAATTGCCATCTCCCTTTCTTGGTGGAGGCCACCATTTTCCTACTATTCTAGGTTCCCACACTTTTAGTTTGTCATTCCATCTATATGTTACTCCATCCACAGCCTTCAGTCAATACCCCTTAGGGTCTCAAGTTTTACACAATGTCCTTGGAATATCCTCAGAAACTGAATTATTCATTGTAGCCAATTTAAGTCCAGTGTGTTGATACACATCATATCATGTGCTATAGTTGACCATATATTCACTACAGTTTATCCAAGCCTAAAAAGCTTCTCCAGGCTGCAGGTTCTTTCCCATGAACTGCATAACTTCCTTAACCCCAGCCTGGGTGATCATCTCTGTATTATTTCCTGTGAAATTTACTTCACTCCTTTCCTGCATCACAGAAATCACCATTGATCTAGGAACACAGAACATGAAGATCAGATAGAAGAAAAAGACTAGTATTACAAGAAATATTTATATGGAGGAGAGCATGACATGTGCATGCCATAAAGCATGACCTTGGGACACGTAGGCATTTCTGCCTTGGCCCTCTAAAGGCATGCTAAGGAGAAGATCCAGAGGGGAACATATAGAGGGTTGATGGTCCACAATCTCGGGTCCCCTTTTCTCCAATCTCTGCTGGCAGCACGTCAGCCATCTTATATGCCGTCCCCAGCATCAACCCCTGTCTTTTGTGAATGAAATATATCTACTGTCTTGGGTTATTTATGGGAATCTGCTATTCAGTAGTCACTTTTGTTTATGAGTTCCCTTTGCACATCTCTTATGTGACCTGTGTTATACATGGTACTAAAATACCATCAAAGTTGGCCTTCTAAAGAGACCATAGACTAGAGAATTGGGGAATAGAATTATTGGAAGCCAAGTCTGAGGATCATAATTGTGTCCACACTCTAACTTTGCCCTCATTCAAGGTAAATCACTGTAAAGGTTTTGTTTTCCACTTTGTTCAACAGAACAGCATAATGCCTCCTTGGTGACTTTCTCTAAATTTCAATCAATTTTTTTCAGATCTTCCAAAACAAACCCAGTGAATATAAATTCAACACCACACAAATTCTTAAAAGCTGACTTGGGAATGGACAAGGAGACAAAGATCAAAAACAAAAGAGATCATTTTAAAAAGGAATGTTGAACATTTTAAAAAATATCTCAGCCATTTGTCTTCATTGGTTGAGAACTCAATGTATAACTATAAATAAAAAGAAATATTTTTAAAGGCTTTTAGGTTATAAATACAGCCAGTAGAGGATGGACATTCACATCTCATCTGCCTTCTGCTTATACAAAGTATTGTGGTGCTTCTTGTTAAGGAAGAAACCATTTTGTAACTGGCTGGCTTATTTTGGTGATTAGTTTTAGCTTAGGCTAGATGTTATTGGTAATGATGTGATTACTTTATAAGGAATTGGCTCTAATGAACACTTAATGTCTGACATGGCTTCTTCTTAAGTAGTTGTTGGAAGGTTTGTTGGGTAATCATAAAATTTGTGATTGACAATGAGATACATTTGAGTATTAATGAATTAATTAACAATGTTCCCAGTTTGACAGACTTACACTATTTCAGACAACTCTTCCCTGGGCATGCTAGCTGGTTAAGCTGATTTTCTTATCATCTGACGATTCTACCAAACCAGGACACCATCTTCAAGAGAAGGGCCACTTTATATGTCCCCTGCGCTCAAGGTTCTTATATCACAGTTAACTTGCTATGGAGGCAGAACTCACTGATTTACGTCCCATAAATTCAATTTGGAAGAGTGTTATGTCTCTTAATGGAATTTAAGAATACAAGTGCAGTGATACAACATAAATTTCTATTCCTAAACAAAATAGATACTATTAGCTTGCTAGTTTGCTTGATAAATACTTACTGTTCAAATTCAAACTGATCATTGTGACTGCTGCTTGTCTTTTAGGAATGTGTAGGTGGGGATGAAGAGATGGTTCAGCAGTTAAGATCACTTGTTGATCTTGCAGAGGTCCTAGGTTTGACTTCCAGCACCCACATGGTGGCTCATAGTCATTTGTAACACCAGTTCCAGGGAATCTGACATCCACTTCTGACCTCCACTGGCACCATTAACAGCTTAAACACCACCCTACCTTGTGTAAAAAGTCCTCATTTCTGTATTCACAGCTCAAATAACTATTTTTTTTATGTTTCTACACAGTTATTCAATATGTATATTTCTTGTCATTCCCCCTTTTTGGTGTGTATGTTCCTGCATATAGTAGAGACATGAACATATGTACATACATGTATAGAGGCCAGAGAACACTCTCTGATATGGTTTTATGCAAGCATTTTAACCATGAGGTATCTCTGCAGCCCATTTTTCTAATGAGATATATCCAAACTTAGCCCTTGTTCCCCTGACATCTCACAGTGCTTGTCATATTGTCACAGTCATTTTTCCAGTTTTATTGTTCAGATTCTAGTGATGGTCACTATCCAACCCATTTTTTTTTTTTTGCTAAAACCTAATAATAAATCTGAGTCTTACTCCCTTTGTTCATCTGTTTACAGCTTCAAATGTGTCAATATACATACAAAAAATTCACACATTTAAGGTTGGTCACAAACATATTGTCTTATTAACTAGATCACAATTGTCTGGTGAGACTTGCCTTCCACCACAGTCATTTGTTCTTCCAAATGATGAGAAGAAAAATAAGAAGAAGGAGGAGGAGGAGAAGAAGTAGAGGAAGAAGAAGAAACACAGTAGATCTGTCAGGTTGCAATGCTACTTTCACTGCACTCTGAATGCCTTTTCAGCATCTATAAATTTAGCACCCAGGAAACATGGAAAAATACTATAGACCAGTTTGGGAGGAGTCAGGGGGCATGGATCAAGAAGAGAAGAACTAATTTTCTAAATGAACGTCATTAGCACTGAATGTAATACTGAAGTTTAAATGGTCTTGTCCTCCCATGTCTCTGGGTTACTCGTCTTACCATCTCCTACTTCCTCAAGCACACCTTCTTCTTCTTCTTCTTCTTCTTCTTCTTCTTCTTCTTCTTCTTCTTCCTCTACTTATTGTCTCCCACAATGGCTGTTGTCTAGAAGGGGTCTCCTCTTTGCAGCTTAAGTCTGGACCTGGCATTTTAGTTCTGGCATTCTTCAAGACCTTCCCCAACAGCTGATAGTTTAAAAAATGTTCAACATTCCTTTAAAAATGATTTCTTTTGTTGTGATCTTTGTCTCCATGTCTGCTCCTGTCATCTTTTAAGAGTTTTTGTGGTGCTAAATTTATATTCTCTGGGTTTGTTTTGAAGTATCTGAAATAAATTGACTGAAATTAGGTAAGTTCACAGAGGAGAGATATTGTGTTGTGCTATTGAGCAGATGGGAATATATATGTATATATATATATATATATATATATCTATATATCTTTTATGTTATCTATGTTATCTATACAAGGAGAATTTAGTATTATAGGATTATATTTATATTATTGCTGTGATGGCTAATATATAGCTCAGTTTCTGGCTAGATGATGAAGCCCTTCTGCCCAAATGTTTTGAATACCTAATGAATGAATTACATTAAGTATTATGACACATTAAAGTAACTTACACAAAATATAATAGCAAATATTAATGTGTCCTCACTGTTGACCACATGAATTGAGCTGTTTGAGCAGCAGAGAAAACAGAGACCAGATCAGGAGACCAGGTCCATAGAACATGATGACACATTTTCTGATAAATTGTGGGGACAAAATAACTGCCAAGTACTTACACAAGCAATTTTTTTTTTGTGGCTTGAGAAAAATAAAACCAAACGAAAATGAGCAAAGTATTTATCTTCAAGGCAATAGGTGTAGTGAGCAAGTTATAAGTGGAGCAGTTTGAATAAACATGTCACTAGATCAGCAGATAGAATAAAAAACCCCAACAATGCCAGAACAAAGAAAAAATAAAAGAAGAAAAGAATGAAAGAAAGAAAGAAAGACAGACAGGGATTCATGGTAAGACTTATCTGCTTAAGCAGGATTTTAACACAGATAAATTTGGTTTGCTTTAGAAACATTCATTTTAGAAGATTCAGACAGTTCAAAACACTTATTTAATTCTATTTTTAAGTTTTTTCCTTACTAAAACCTATTTTATGTCTCAGAGTTTTACAAATAACAGTCTGCAATAACTTTTGCTCACTCATGCAAATTTTATAGTTGGGAAGAATTTATGTAAATCTAGGCATTCATGTAGTGAGAGTGCTTTGTCCAATAATTTAGAGTATAAATATTTAGCGCTGACCAATTCTCAGAACATAATTTTCAAAATTGTTCTCTGCAGGTTAAAACATATTTTGCTTACGAGTCTTCCTTATCCTTAGCTCTAACTATTCCCTGCTGTAGGGTGATAATTCTGTATGCTGTCAATATGTGTTGTTACCATTGGTTAATAAAGAAGCTGCTCTGGCCTATGGCAAGGCAGGTTATAGCCAGGCAGGAAATCCAAGCAAAGACACAGGGAGAAGAAAGGCAGAGTTAGGGGAGATGCTGAGTGCTGCCAGAGGAGCAAGATGTAACGGAACACAGGTAAAGCCACGAGAAATGTGGTGATACATAGATTTATAGAAATGGGTTAATTTAAGATAAAAGAATTAGTCAGCAGTAAGTCTGAGTCATAGACCAAACAGTTTGTAGTTAATATAAGCCTTTGTGTGTTTACTTGGGACCAAGCAGCTGCAGGACACAGGAAAACTTCCGACTACATTTGGTGCCCACTGTCAGGCATTGATCCACGTAGACCTGAGAAAGCTTAAAAAACATTCTGTACACATAAACACAGCCACACTGGGCTTCCTAGTCTCACAGTCTCATACTAGTAGCAGCACAGAGACACATCTCCTGATAGCTGCCTGTGAGGAGGGGTGGGCTGCCACCCTCCATGAGCCAAGTGGCATGGCAGATTTCCACAGTCTCTCCCAAGGGCTAAGTACAAAGAAGCTTCTCCCAGCCACTGACTGTGGAATTGAGAACACAGCTGTGGGCTTAAAAACATGGCTATATGCTACTTAATACTGTTTCCCATAATTGGGGAGGTAAGTGTGACTCATTAGTACCTATACCATGTTGAAAAGCCAAATGGGGCAGGCCTAGCAGCAAAAGCTACACTCTCATCCTAGCCATGAAGCTTAGCAGTTTAAAAACTCTCCTGGGCCAGGCAGTGGTGGTACATGCCTTTAATCCCAGCACTCAGGAGGCAGAGCTAGGCAGATCTCTGTGAGTTTGAGGCCAGCCTGGTCTACAGAGTGAGATCCAGGACAAGTACCAAAACTACACCAAAAATCCTGTCTCAAAACAAACAAACAAACAAACAAACAAACAAACAAACAAAACCCAAAACTCTTCTGGTCAGAAAAGGATTAAAAATACACAACAAACAGATTCAGATGGAAAAACAAACAAACATTTAAATGGGTTACAGTATGTTT
>CABHPP010138115.1:39863-78798 GCA_902168425.1 Peromyscus attwateri
TATATATATATATATATATATATATATATATATATATATCTTAAAGATATCTTGACTTCAAAATTTGAGTCTAAGGATATGTTGTTTTGGAAAAGAGGTTCTGCTTTTGTTTCCATAGAAGACAAGAAGCTGTGGATTCCTTCCAGGTTAATATGATTCCATCAAAGAAGACCCCCTGAGAGGTCTCCAATAAGATCAATGGCCCAGATGATCCAACATTCAAAACAGCTTCAAGGTAACTGGCTGAGATGATGCAGATTCAAAAATTTAATTCTAAATTTTTTCAGGATCCCCATAAGATTGCCAGTGCCCCCAATCAGCAGGAAGTAGTATGAAAAGCTATGCCAAAATTTCTGAAATATTGTTTATGAATGTTTGTTTTTATTTAAAGGGGTTGATTATAAATGTGATCTCTTTCTAAAGAAACAAGGGATATATGATATAGAAATGATAAAAAGATAGATTATTGAATCTAATTTGATTCAAAAAGCAACTGTTAATCTCAAAATATTTTACATTAATATGGATTTTGGTTTATTGATACAAATTTAAGGTCAATTTTCTTATATTGTACATATATTTCTACTCTTGTTTAAGGTATTATGTTTATGCAACTCATTTAAAATTGTAACATATAATTAAGAAATACAGATTAATAATTAGTCATCTATTTAAGTCAAGCTTATAGTAATGTTAATTAAATTTTCCAGGTATAAAAATATAATTTTCAGATAGATAGGCAATCTTCAAGCACTTCAAAGACCTACAGAATACAGCATTTAAAATGTTTTAAGACTTAGTCTTTTTTTTCAATGCAACATGTCTGCTCCTGACAGCACCAGTTACTTCAAAGAAAGTGATGGACTTCAAAGAAACTCATTAGGAGATTGCTTTCACTATGGTAAGATTAGCCATTTGTGCAAGAAACTGCTCTTTCCTGGACTGCTTGACAGTATGCTGTATAAACTAGACATGCAGGACCCATAGGAAAGTGACCACTGAACTTTGCCAAAACAAGGCAGGATGGCCCTTCAGGTTCCTGCTTCACAGAAGAAACTGCCAGACATTATGCAGGACACAGAGAAAAGTGCCTGACAAACTTTGCCAAAACAGGCTAAACAATCCTTCAAATTTCCTGCTTCACCAAAAAGTATGCCAGAGACTCTAGGCTTGTAGGCTGAAGATAGATGCCTCAGTATTACAGAGGAACTTTGGATGACTATCCAGGCAAACAGATGTCTCTGTCATTTCTAGAATTTGGGAAGTTGCTTACAATGAACTTCCTGTTTACTCAGGTAATATTATATCCTTCTGGGGTCTTTGATGGAGTTGAAGACTAGATAGTAATAATTATAGTTTCCTTTAGTTATGACAAAAGGAAAATTAGATATAAAACTTTAGACTCACAAAATAGGATAGATGATAGAGTATTTTCTTTAATTTTGCCAAATACAAATGGACTAGATATTGTAATGTAGTCCTTACTTGATAACTGTTTTGTTATATGTAATTTTACTATGTTAAAATGAAAACCTTCATTTTTGATTAGACAGAAAATGGGAAGTGCTGTGGGATAATCTTTCTGTATGCTGTGAATATTTGTTGATATCATTGGTTAATAAAGCTGCTCTTACCAGGCAGTGGTAGCACATGCCTTTAATCCTAGGATTTGGGAGGCAAAGGTAGGTGGATCTCTGTGAGTTCAAGTACAGCCTGGTCTACAGAGTGAGTTCCAGGACAGTCAAAGCTACAAAGAGAAACCCTGTCTCGAAAAAACCAAAAGAAAAAAAAAAGAAGAAGCTGCTCTGACCTCTGGAAGAAGCTGCTCTGACCTCTGGCAAGACAGGTTATAACCACGTAGGAAATCCAAACAAAGATACAGGGAGATGGGGAGAAGGAAAGTTGAGTCAGGGGAGATGCTGAGCGCTGCTGGGGGTACAAGATGTAATGGAACACAGGTAAAGCCACAAGAAGTGGGTGACATAGATTAATAGAAATGGGTTAATTTAAGATAAAACAGCTAGTTAGCAGTAAGCCTGAGCCATACAACAAATAGTTTGTAATGAATATAAAAGCTTTTGTGTGTTTACTTGAGACTGAGTGGCTGCAGGACACAGAAAAACTTCTGACTACAATTCCCCTTCCAGAGTATTTACTGATCTTTGATCTTATTTAGTACCTATTGAGCTGGAGCTATTTCTATCCATTGCCTGTAACAATGGTTGCTTGACTGCTGGTCCAAACTGAGTTCCAATTGATGGGTAGCTGCAATCCCAGTTATAGTGAGCTTTAGAAGATCAACAAACTCAATGTCCATATTAAGTCCAATAACAAGAACTTTAGCAATACTGACCGTTGATAGGTAGGATCAAATAATTTATTATTTTCTACTCTATTACCTACGAAAGAGTTAAAACTCTCAGGATGGCACACAAAGGACTTATCTTGGTGTTATTTCCAGGTGGTGGAGATTCATGACATCATTTGAACAATGCCTTCCAGCACACTATTCTTCAAGTGAGTTGGCCCAACGTAATGATGGAAAATGAACCTCTCCAACAGAATATACAAACAAGTAAATTTGGGTTAAAAGGCTGACTTAGTTCAGAATTCAATTTGTCTCTTAAGACATGAAACCCTTTCAATATAATCTGATGCAGTAACACAAACAAACCCTCTGTCTAGTTGGGTCCAACAATACCTAACGTGCTAGGTCTTAGATGCAAAGATCACAATCATATGTAGTCACTGGATCTTTTATTTATTTCAGTCTCAGAATGCCAGACAGCCCCAGTAAGGATGGTTCCTGTAAATCCTGCATCCCTTTTATTGCCTTGTCTCTTCAGTCAGTCAAAAAGATTATCTCCATTTCTAGGTGTTCCCTGACCTAGGTCTTGATCTTGATAATTTTACTACTGTATGTCCGATTATCTCCATATCACTACATTTCAGAAATAGTGGCAGGTATGTTTTGGTTTCTTCTCCTCTAGTTTAGTTGATGCATTCACTTTTCCTTGTTTCCTAATTCTAGATGCAGTGACCACCCGGATCAAGTTGCTACTGCCTTAACTTTCCACCATGATGAACTATACTTTGAAATTATAAGCCAAAATAAACCCTTTTCGCTGTAAATTCCTTTTGCCAGAATATTTCATCATGGCAAGAGGAAAAGAAGCTAATATAAAAATGTATATTTTTAGATCATATAATACTAACACTTTGACTTAGAAGGCATACAGTGATGGCAGTTTTGGTTGTCAACTTTGCTGTATTGAGGGTAGCCTAGAATTTCAGGGTCAAATTCTGAGTAAGTCTGAGAGGGTATCTCCATAGAGATTTGATTCATGAGTAAGCAAATTTTATGGCAAACACTCATACTGAATGTGGGTGGCTCCATCCAATAGACTTGATGCCTTCATAGAACCAAAAGCAGAAAAAGAAAACAGAGAGCTGATGCTATTATCTCAAGCTTTTCAAGCTTGTTCACTTTTTGCTTGTTATCAGCGTGGTTATGAGCTCTTCATCATTCTTTGAATGTGGACTTCTATCAGTGCATCTTAGGTCTAAAGGCTTCTCTTATAGGAGAGTTGATTCACTAAAAAGAGTAAAGTTAAATCTTCAGTCTGAGTCTTCATGATGGGTTTCTTCTATTTTGAGTTTTTTGGCTTCTTGCATCTACCAGTCACTGGTTACCATAGCTCTCCAGTGTGCTAATGGAGCACTGTAGAACAGATCAGCTCCTGATTATGTAAGAAAATCTAATAAATGTCCATATACATAGTCTATTGGTTTGGTTTTTTTGTAGACCTCTAATATAAATACACACCCAAAGGTACAAGGAAAGCTATAACACACACACACAAATCCTCTGTCCTTGGAGTAAATAATTTTTTGACAGTTATGAACAATTAAACAAAATACATCAGACTAAATTAAAATTCATTTGTATTTTTTTCTTTGAAGATCATTAAGAAACTAGAAAACAAGTAATTTGTCAAGGGGTGGTGGCAGCCAACTGTAATCCCAGCACTTGCATGCCTAAGAGTGGTGGGTTAAGAGTTTGAAACCAGTCTGGATTATTTAGCAAAACTGTGTCTCAACAAAAGCAATTAAAAAAACCTCAGGAAAATAAAAGATGTCATATAATGAGAAGAAACACATCCCAAACATAACATTGATAAAGGATTTTTCTTTAGAATGCATAATTCTTCAAAGTCAACTTATTGAATATAATTACCCAAAGATTTGAGTGAACGCTTCAAAAAGAAGTTATGTAGTCATGATACATATTAGGTAAAATCAGAATCATTATCCATTATCCATTAAAACCTTCAAATTAAACCACAGGAAGAAATTACTATACACACACATTGTAATGACCAAAATTAAACAGATTGTAAAAATACAATTCTGACAGAAATGTGGGATCCTCTGAGTGTCCACATCTTATTTGTACAAAGACTTTGGAGTACCGTTTAGTATTTTCTTGAATATGTGAAAAGCACACATATACCACAAAATAAGATGCTTATATTATTAGATATTTGCCTAAAAATTGGACAGACATATCTACAAAAGCTTCATACATAACTGCTAGTGGCAGCTTTGTTATTAATGGTTGATTAGTGTAAATCCATAAGTGGTTCATCAACAAGTCAAATATGTGTTATCTTCACAGCACCTGGCAATAAAAATTATCAGGCTAGTGACCAGTAATGATGACCATAAATTACATTAATATTGAATTAAAAAAACCCAGATACCAAAAAAAATACATTTCAGATGATTCCATATACACGATTTTAGAAAATGCATGAATATTCAGAGTGACAAAGAGTTCATCAGTCATGATCTTTCAACATCGAGGTAAAGGTTGGGTACATGTACACATGTATACATGAATCACATGGACAAGCATGTGATTCATCTTTGGAGATGATGAGAATATTCTGCATCTTGATTGTGCAGACAAATTGAGAAATTCATCCACCTGGATCAATGTGCTGTACATTGTCAAGACTCAGATTCTTGAACAAAAGTCATGCCCCAGTAGAACTGATTTGAAGATAGCCATGCTGGAATTAAATTCATACTTGTCTTGATGAAGAGTAACATCGTTAGTTCAGACTTAATTATTTCAGGTCCATATGTGGCTGCATGAAGTTTTCATTGGCATGACACATCACAGTGCACACTCTGTTTCCGTGAAATAACTGCACTGTTCAGATATCCCTCTCTTTGCTCAAAACACTAGAACCCCTGTTTAATGAGAACACATGACTGGTATTATATCAGCTTGTTTCATCTGTTTTTGCTTTAACATCATATGCATAAGAACAAGCATTCAGCATTCTGTCATGAAAGGAGAAAGACATTAAATCCAGGTCATTATCTTTGTGTTCTCTATCAGTGTCATCCTCTTATGCTCACAGAGCTTCCCCATATTTCTTGTTCCTTAGTCCACATACCATTCTTTTGCATAGGGTTGTCTTGTATAATAATCTACTTAAATATAAACACTTTATGTGTCTGACCAGAGACAATTGGTTCTTGAGTTGGTAGAGTTATTTTACTGGATGTTAGTCAGGTATATATTTTTAGACTTGCTCTTTAGAGCAAAATTTAGTAGACAGTTTTCATTGAAATGTCCATTTTTCTATGATTTAAAAATGCAGAGTCTGATTTCAGCAATCTGAGCTAGGATTTGATTATAAAGTTACTCTTCCTTCCCTTTAACACTCACACACACAGATCAATAGAATGCTCTGTGTGGGTGACAGAGACCCAGACCATGAACAGGGTGGTGATGATACCCTTGAAGCACAACATTTGCGGTTATTCATTTATGGAGTTTGCGACAAGCGTTTTCAACACTGCACACTGAAAGTGCTTCTACTTTTCTTTGTCAGTTTTATTTATATCACATTTGCATGTGTTAAAATTTAACTCTGCTTTTCCACAGAGGGTTGGATTGCTCTTTTTGTTGAGTATTCAAATTTGTTTGTGCCTTTTCAAACTCACTTTTTTTCTTGTTATCCTTGTAACTTGTTTAAAATCTGGGACCAAAAATGATTTTTAAATTTTTGTCTTATTACCTGATTTTGTAGGAGTTCTTAATTTTGACATTGAATAAATATTATTTATTTATACCATAGTTTTCAGATTTTGTTGCTTGATTTATATATATTTTTAAAAATTTCATCACCATAGTTTTTTTTTAAATTTTTTTAATTAAAAATTTTTTCTTTCCTTTTACATATCAACCACTGTTCCCCCTCCCCCCATTCTCTTGCTCCCCCCACCTTCCCCAATCCCACCCTCATCCCTTCCTCAGAGAGGGTAAGGCCTCCCTTGGGTAGTCAACACAGGCTGGCATACCACGTTGGGGCTGCAACTAGTCCCGCCCTGCTGCATTAAGGCTGAGTAAGGCATTGCACCATAGTGAATGAGCTCTAAAAAGTCATTTCGTGTAATGGGGATAGGCAAAACCTCAGGAACTCACAATATTGTCCCCAGCTAAGACTCATAGCAATGGTGTTGAGGGTGTTTGCACTAGCCTTCCCCTGCACTGAGATTGGTGTCTACCCTAATTGTCATCATAGAACCTACATCCAGTGACTGATGGAAGGAGATGCAAAGACCCACAGCAAAGCACCTTAGTTTTAATTTTGACTTAAATTTCATGTTTGCTTGATTCTTTTCTGTTTTCCCTTTAGCTACTATTCATCCCCAGAGTGGCTTCCTTTTATTGGGTTCCATCCTCTATAAATATAGGAAGAAGAAAGAGCCTTGGATTCACACCGAGGAAATCTTGGAATTCAATTGCAATTGCCCTGTTTTCTTTCTTTCTTTCTTTCTTTCTTTCTTTCTTTCTTTCTTTCTTTCTTTCTTTCTTTCTTTCTTTCTTTCTTTCTTTCTTTCTTTCTTTCTTTTTTGATTTTTCAAGACAGGGTTTCTCTGTGTGCAGTCCTAGCTGTCCTGGAATTTACTTTGTAGATCAGGCTGGCCTCAAACTCACAGAGATCCGCCTGCCTCTGCTTCCCAAGTTCTGGGCAGTTGCCCTGTTTCTTAAGTGTGACCATGATGAGCTGTTTAATCATTGTAAAGCTGGTACATCCCATCGGGCTAGGCATAGTTAAATTACAATGTTGTTTAGAGACTTGGCAAAGTGCCTGAATGACAAAAACTCATAAGTACTACCTCTTTGTGCTTAAAGATGTGTATTCTTGGTCTTGGGACATGGCTCCATGGCTCCACTTGCTGAGCAAGCATGAAGACATAGGTTAGCATCATTACATGCTCCTGTAACCCCAACACTGAGAGTAAGAGGGGAGGTAGAGACAGCAGAATCTCTGGGGCTTGCTGACTACCTACCTACAGGAAGGAAAAATGAGCTCTAAGTTTTGTAAAAGACCCCATCTCACTGGAATAGGGTTGGGAGAGATAAAAAGGTTGCCTAACATCCTTTTCTGGTTTTTATATATGCACTAATGGAATTGTACACACAGATATACAAACAAACTAACAAATAAAAACATAAATATTTTTCCATGCTACCCTTACCCTAGTCTGAGGTTTACATGCATCCATTGCTGGCGTTTCTAAAGCTTAGCCTTCCTGACCTTTACTGACTGGCAGATACACGAGGGGCTCGTAGTTCTTGCACTGCAATTAACTTTATGTCTTGCATTGACCTCTGTGATTTTATTATCCACAATGGATGCCGACCCTGATGAGAGTTACAGTCTTGGTCGTAGCCTTTTGTTATTGCCTTTTTGCCAAAGCATTAATCACATATTCTATCTGAACTCCCAGCACTTAATTGATAGACAAACATCATTACATGTTTTCTGTTCTGTTTTTTCAAAAGCAGTTAAAAACTGAAAGGATAATATTGATAATAATCAATTTATTCTTCAAAGAACATTATCTATTCCAGATACTTTTTTACTTCGTGAATTGTGAAGATTTTGAGTTTGATAACCATCATTATTTAGTAAAGAAATAGTATAAAGCTATCTGAAGACAAACGTTTTGTTTAGTTTATAGAAGCAGTATTTCTGAATTATAGTAACTGGATTTAATATCCATGCTTCTGTTATTGTTGAAAACATTCTACAATCTATACTCTAGTTCCTAGCTGAATTCCAATAGTTTAGTAGGTATAGTGGTTTGAATGAGGAATGTATATCATAGTTAGTCTCTGTCACTTGAACACTTGGTCCCAGTTGGTTGTGATATTTGAGGACATTTAGGTGACACAGCCTTGATGGAGGAATCCCATCACAAAGGCAGGCTTTGTGAAAAAAAAAATCCTTGTGACATTTCCAGTTCCTCTCTGTGGCTTGTTCACAATTGAGGATGTGAGCTCAGTTTCCTTATGCCTGCCACTTGCTTGTCGCCATGCCTCCACTTTATGACATCACGTAAAGTGATGTCCTTCTGGAACTGACAGCCCAAAGAAACTCTTGCTTCTGTATGTTGTCCCAGTCATGGTGTTTTATCACAGAAACAGGAAAATAACCAACATAGTAGGCAAATGAGAAAAGTTGAAAACTAATGCTGAAACACCTAGCTATTGATCTGTCTGTGATCTGAGAGCCCTTTACCATTTCTGTAGCTACTAACTTAAAACACATTAAGATTTTGTATTTAGGGATACATGAGCCTTTAAGTTATGTGTGGTTTTTATGAAAAATTCCTCCGATAAGGTAACTATTTTTTTCCAGATATTGTTTATGTGCAAGCATGGGAAAATTTACCTATTTCAGCATTCCTCATTGGGATAACACTGCTTGCCTGTTCTGTTTGGGAGAAAAGAAAACATAAAAAGAAAAGGAGGATAGATAAATTCTTTTTGGTGCAATTAGTGGCAAAGTATGTAGTGAGCTGCTAAGTATCCAATACTAATCGAGACAGACAAGGCTGCCCCCTGCTAATCACCAAAGATATTGGCCTGTCTGCAGGAGAAAGGAGTGATTATATCAAAAAGAACAGTCAGCTATTACCAAGACAAACTCTGTCAAGAATATCTTTGGATTAAAAGACAAAGGGATAGAGATAAAATTAAATGCAGTGTTAATTATCTTTCAATAAGAAGGCATTTTATGGGTTTGTGGTTTGCATAGAAAGATGCTTTGTTTTCTACTCCCAAGATGTGTTTTTTAAAGAAAACTTTATTAAGCTATGAAATGCATGTCATAAAACTCATTATAATAATTAATTCTCATGGCATTATAAAGCACTTAAAACTTTATAGCTTCTACATTTCCTAAATCTAGAGAATAAAGCATGGAACCATGTGACACCAGTATACTGAGAGCTTGTGGGATGGAACACAGCTTAGTTGTTGTCTGCCCTTGTCTTGGTTTATAATTCACATGTGATATTTTTCTGCCAAACAAAGCTTTACTTAAGCTTTGAAGGTGCTTCTGAATGTTTAGTTTGTATACCATTTCTCCCTTCGACAATACCTTTGTCAGGGGAAAATGTAGCTGGAAAAGAACTCAACCCTGTTCCCCGCCTCATTGGCATCATGGAAATTTCTCCCTTCTTAGGACAGCTTTGTAAATAAATCTTTTCATAGAGCAGAACAGCGATTTTTGAAAGCCCAGGTTTTATAAATTGGTCCTTTTACATTTCACGGTTGTGATGATTTCTGTATGGTCTGTGACTCTGCTGTAGAGGAAGGTTCAGGTTACTGAGGACAGAGAAATAGACCTCAAATGAGAGACTACCTATTGGTATGGCTTAAACTACAACTAGATGGGAGGATGACAGAGTAAGAAAGGAGTTGAGCATCTAAGGGTAGGGGCACTCATTTAAACAAGCAGTCAAGTGGCCTAAAGAAGAGAAGGCATGCAGGCCAGAGTACCAAATAGCAGCTATGTGGAATGAACTAGTCTAGAGGTGGAATGAACAATGTGACCATATGTGTTCAGTTGTATTGTGCATGGGGTTCACACAGAGCAGACTTGAACTGACTTTAACATAAAATCTAGTGTGTTATTACTGCTTTTATGAAATGATGGATATGCTGATTTTATTCCATGCTGACACTGTTTTATTATCTGTAGAATTTTGATAACACCATGTTCTTCACCTTAAGTATACACAATAAAATTATATATATGTAAGAATTTGAAGTGACTTGTTTATAATAGAAAAGTGCAAAATGAGGTGTCTTTTCATTGACAGTATGTTTAGTAAGAGTGTGTTGTAGAATGTGACTCAGAAAAATTGAAGTCTGCTTTTGTAATCAAGATGTCTTAAAGAGTATGCCATAACTGGTTCTGGTTTGGAAGCTGAAGGAGGAAGATTTATGTGTGGCCTGGACAGCATGTTGAGAAGGCTGGATTTTACCTTTGGCGATGCTAAATATTGTTTGTAACTATTAGCCTGCGCTTCTTTTGGATGAGTTGGTCAGGGACAGAATAATGAGTTCATCACTGTGATAAAGCATTTTCCTTTCAGGATGATGTTTCAGTCCTTGCACTTGAAGTGACTTGTCAGAAATCTCTGGGTTTAGTTGAAGGCTATTATGCGCATATGAGGGTTCTGTGGTTGTTTATGACTTGAAATAGGTGGAGATACTGTGCAGTGATTTGCAAATTGTCAAGATCAACTAAATGAAAGGCTCCAATTCACTACTTGTAAATTTTTCTGCCAAAATCAAGGATTGAGCGATGACTCTTCCTTACATTACTGCACTTCTTCACTTGATTACTTTCTCCTTATCTTCGTAGCCTTACAGTTTGAAACACTCCTGATGTTGTAAGGGGTAGTGGACAAAAGCGAAATGTAAAAATTATGCAAAATATCAAAGAAGTTCACTAAATTCCTAGATTCAGTTGATTAACTTTCCTTCCATTCTTGGTTTCTTCTTCTCTCTTAAGTGTCTTTCAAATCCTTAGTTTCCATTGCCAGTGATGCAGCAGCTTCCCCATGACCACTGACACTCTTAGGAAATGTGCACACTCCCCAGCTGGCCTTCCTGCTGCTCTTCTTAATGCCTATCTAGTCTTTCCCTACACTGCAGCTAGGAATGATTCTCTAATGTCCAAATGGGCTATTTCTGTCAAAAGTCCTTCACTTCTTATCTACTTTGCTCAGTACAAAGTCCTGGGCCTTTCTTTATCACTCTTTCCTCTGTCTTTCTAGTCTTTTATCTCCTACTCAGTACCAGTGTCTTTGATTCCAAGTGTTAGACTGGTAAACTCCCCAACCACCCATTTTCTGCCCTGTTTCCTGTTGTTAGTCTGATTCCGATCTCCAGTTTCATTTGTATGTGACTTTTCTCACGAAGTCTTATTGTTCACTTTAGAACTATTTAGGGGACAATTCTTGTGCTTTCAGCAATTTGGACTTACTTTAAACTTTTTTTAAAAGGCCATGTGACCACCGAATGTTTTTAAGTCCTCCTTGAGGCCCATGTCCATGTGTGGTACATGACTGTAGCTCTGGAGTTTAGCCGAATGATGGGCACAGATTAGGAGATCAGTATGTATTCACTAAACTGAAAACAGGACGGAAGCACTCCAAGCCAATCTCTCTTAGCTGCTTTAGATAAAGGGAACAGAAAAAAAAAACCATCAATTTTAGATGATTTTGAGGCATAAAACTGACTTATCCTGAAATAACCGAGTGTCTGATATATTAAGCTGATGACTGTGTCTCCCCCAGTCGCAGATTCTCCTGAGCCAGCTCTTCACAGACACTCTGCCTATCTTAAATATCTATGCTGTTTCTCTCTTACTCAGAGAATTTCCTGAACAAGCTCTCCAGAGATACTCAGCCTGTGTTTGAACCACCATCTCTCTTTCTTTTGCTTCTTTTCATCCCTTTGTTTCACCTTCTACCTCCCCATCTCAGTCCTTGTTCACACACATCCATATAGAATGAGGCTTCCTCTAAGCTGTACTTTATTTTCTGTTCAAAATCTGAAGTTGCGACAATTCTATATGTAAACACATTTAGGTATCATCCATACAAATGGATACAAGAGGAAATGGTTTATGCAAAGATGAATGTATAGAGAAATGGACTCTCAGAAGCAGCAGTTACAGAAAGGATTCCATGTGATCAAGGAGTGAATACTGGAGGTGGTGAAGATCACAAAGTCAAATTGTCATAAAATTTAACTACTATCTCAAATCCTAGTGCTTTTTAATCAAAAGCAAATCAAGCTTAAAGTAAATAATTTCAATACACAAACTATCAGTGGATTTTACATTTAATCATCAAACATTCATTTAGGAATTCTTTTAAAGTACAATTACATGGGCTGCATGTACCCATAGATAGTTCTTATGATATAGCTATAGATGGGACATGTAAGAATTAAGGCTCTCATTTGATACAGGTGGATTTGGATTTCCCCCTCTATAGCATTGGTATATTCTTATTTCCCCCAGACAGCCCACGGGTGAGTGACATTGTAAGAAGCCACCAGAAGACAGATAACAACATCTGATTACTTTAGGGTTAATCGTTAGCAACATGGTTGTACTAGTGACATTGTTTATAGTGTCCAATTAAATATCAGTTCAATGACAATCCACATTTAAACCACAGTGCTGAGACTTTATGCAGTCCCAGCCCAGAGGACTGACCAGCTGTCCACCCTTGCTGACCCTCCAGTTGCCTTTCTCTCTATGTTTCAAGGATACAGGTAATTGCTAATCCTGAAGGAGCCCAAACAATCTATTGTCTAGCGGCATCCATGATGCCTTTCTTAATAGGAAATGAATTGCACTCTTCATAGTGCCAAGTGCCCAAGAGCAAACTGGGTCTGGGTCAATACAGTAGGAATTTTGTTTCCTGAAGCTTGGGCTGAATATTCCAATCTGCATTTGCAGCTTTTTTTTAAAGACCTTGCATTTTGAGAGGAATGAGTGCTATTACCACTGACTCTGCAGCAGCCCCCTTATCTCTTCTACCCAACCAATACACGTGGGCTTTTGGAAATAGGGTTTCCAGACCTGAAAATATTCAGATTTGAAGAGAGTCTATAAACTGACCAAACACTAATGTTCAGCTATGATGACACTGCCAGCACCTGATAATTTGCATCTAAAGAAAGAAATTTTAACCAAAGCACTGCCACTGAAATGTGTCTTTTATTAATAGACTTCCATAAAAAAATATGATGCTTTGCTCATTCAAATATCCTCAAGTGAAAGAAAATAAAGGATTTGGTTGATGAACTTTCCTATGCTCTTGATTGAAATATATTCTGAAAATAAAAATAATGTTCCCTTACCTATCTCATTCAAACAACACAGTACATATACTTACCATGACCCAAGCATGTTTTCCCAATAAAGCAGATAAGCAAGAGATAGGAGAGGGAAATAAAGGACTCCACAGCGAAATGCAGAGTAGTATAATATTAGAATGATGTTAGTGGTACTGCACTGGGTAATGTGGGGACACAAAGGAAAGTAATAGTGTTAGTGCACACATTTTATGATACCCTATACAGAAACCAAATTGTTGACATGCCCATCTAAGGTAATTTCACCTCTTGGTTCATAAAACTCTACTGCCAACTTCTAGAATAAAAGTTTTTAAATGGTTTATCAAACTCTGTGCTGATAGGTAATATGCACTAATAATCAAGAAATGGGAGAATTAAATATGTCACCTAAACTGAACACAACACAGCAACATCTGGCGTATGATAATTGTGAACATTCTATGCAGTTAATCTTTAATATTGTTGATCGAAGAAGATAAAAGGATTTTTCATTAATAACATATATATTTATATGTTGATAAAATATGTGTATGTAGAGAGATCAAGAGATATAGGGTCAAAATGATAAAAAAGGGGAAGAGTCAAATATACATATCAATACTACAAGAGACCTGTGTAATCCTTATATATGGCTAGCCAAATGTGGTAAAATTCATCTTTACATTATAAGAATTTGCAAACTACACTTCAATGCACTAGTTTGTCTTTGGTGCATACACCTTTGTTTTCTATCTCTTCTAGCTACTCAAGTGAGAATTTAATTAAATTCCTTACTTCAATAAATAATCTGATTAAATGAGATCAGTGATGTCTGGTGACTGGAGGGGACTATCTTGGGTTGATTGATGGCTTTGGGAATGCAATGCTAATTCTTATTTTACACCGCACTCTCACCCTTTCGTGGTGTTTTATATGAGGCTACAACAATCTTAGACAAAACATTGACTCAGGATCATCAAGGTTTTAAGTCAATTATTTTAACTAATAATATTTCTTATTTTGGAAGTATTGCCATTGTGACTCCATGTGAAAAATTCACTCTGGCTTAAATTTAATTCATCCTACATTATATATCATATAATCCCTTCCTTACTAAGTATCAAATGTGATCAATTTTGTTTGTTAAATGTATATGTGTTCTTGAAAATGGTCAGTGCTCTTGATATTATTCTTATCTTTTCTCTTTTGTTCACATCGCTACATATGTGATTGTGATATTATGATATAATTATTTATTTCTTACATTCTTTACTCAACATGATTTTCCCAATACTTATGTAGTTACATGTGTTTATTTACTCTTCCCTAGAAGAGTCTGTGATGGTTTTTTCACTGCTAGAAGTGTAGAATTATAACTCCAAACTTATATACAAATTTCTACATAGGTAAATATCCATAGTGCAGACTATATGATATGCAACTTAATCAAAACAACTTGGTATGCTATGCATGTCGCAGAGATACTTTTTAAATAATTTCTGAATAAACTGAACTACGAGTAGTGGAGTTCTACTGTTGTCAGTATGTGCTGTGTCAACTTGAACAAATTTCTGAATCTCTTACTGCTTTCTAGGTCTAGCAATATTCAATTCACTGGATGTTGCAAAGACTAAATGAGACAGTACTTGAGAAACCAAACATCAGCTACTATGGTTGCTAATTTTACTCTTTTCATTGTTTGTATCTATCCAGTGATACCATAGAGGGTTAGCTGCAAGGCAATGAAATTAGACTAGTTTTCAGAAATAAAATGCACTGACACATCCATCTTTCCATTACAGTGCCCAATAGCTTGTTCTGTGATTCTAAATTGATCTATAATATATAGCAATCTATATGTTTCCACATAGTGAGAAATAGAGTTTCAGGTAGCATTTTGTTATAAAGTGTGTGATTCTAAAGAATTCATTACTAACTGATATTATTAGTCAGGAGATATTTAAGACAGTGATGCATGGCTTCTGAAATGCTAAACACTACAGACTCCCTTTACTCAATACATAGGACTGAGATTTACACGGGACATTTTATGTTTGCATCTAGAAAACAAAATGGAAGTTTTTGAGAAAGCAAAGTTATAAGTTCTCAAAATACAATTAGTAAAATGTGACAATCACACATAGATGTCATGAAGAAAGGAGCATGTATCAAAGCAGATGTTTACTTGGAGTACTCCTGACCATAAAAGCAAATGCAACATTAGCCTCTATGTGAGCCATTCTCCACTCTAGTAGTGAAGATGCTATTAGGAAGTGCTTTTCTAAATCAGCTGTTAGTGTGATCTTGCATTATGAATCAATTCTCCCCAATTAAGTAAGCATTAAATAAACCAGGACGAAGAAAAAAATGAATCATAAAATGCAATAGAGTGCAAGGGATGTTAGTATATCCCAAAGCAACTCTGTTCTAATCATATAAAGACTGGAAACCATTTAAAAAATTTAAAATACCTTGTAAATTAGGAAACAATGCCTCAATAATTTTGGATACCAACATGAGTCCTTATTAGAGTTTTTAGTACTTTATTTACGTTTAGGAAATGAGTTTTATAATTTGTAAGACTACACATAGGTTTTCTAGGTTCTATGGCCTAGCCCATTCAGGGGAGAATCCTCTTTAAAGGAACCCCAAATGATCCTTCCTACCTTTGCAAATTTAACTAACTTTCTTTTCTCAGTTCTTCCCATGGTCTTAGAAGGGCTTCATACTTGTGAATGGCTCTGAAAGTGAAGTTTCATCAAATTTATAATAAATCGAGCTGTAGTATTTGAGATTGCTTTGTAATGCACCATAATTTTTCTGTTTTCTATAGTGCAAAAAATTTCTAGTTAGCATTTTAACAAAATAAAGCACTATTCTTTTTAATTTAAGAAAAACTTTAATTCATTTTACATACCAACCACAGTTCCCCCATCCCTCCTCCTGCTCCCCCAGGTTTCCCCTGCTCCATCCCCTCCTCTGAAAGAGTAAGGTCTCCCATGGGGAGTCAGAGAAGCCTAATAAACCACTATTCTCTGGAAAGTGTTTTGCACTGATGCTAGACAGAAGATAGCTTCTCTAAGATAGAGCTATTATATCTATCTATCTATCTATCTGTCTGTCTGTCTGTCTGTCTGTCTGGAGGTGAGCTGGGACTAAATGTCAGCATAGTCAAAATTCCTTTTGATTTCCCTCTACTTGATGAGTCACTAAATATTGTACTTTGAATTTGTATTCTCGCTATGGCAAGTGTATCAGCTCTTCAATTATTAATTCTATTTAATAACAGTATTTGTAGGGGAGAAATTCACAGGGCAAGTTTATTGTTTCTTTGTATTTAAAACACATTGTGTAGACTTATTTTTGTCTTCTACATAAACTTTGGTCCTCTAAATCAAATTCTTAGATTTCATGATTCTTACTATGACTTCTGGGTGACACATGTTCTTTAGTCATTTGAGTTTGAGCCAATAATTTTAAGAGTAAAATACCCAACTTCTGTAAAAATAAAAACCTTAAAGGTGAGTTCTGGTTATATTTTTTTCTACATGTGCTGTCTGCCCTTTCCTTATGTCAGTACAGGCGGTCTTAGACCACATGTGTTTGCAGAAGGAAAACCATAATACTCTCATACCTCAGTATTTATTCCTTTGGGCTTTTTCTTCCAGTATGCCTACAAAGAATGATTAAATTTCACTTTAAGATGGGCTGGCATTTCTTAATTCTCAAATTCATATCTCCTTTGTTGACAAAAGGGTCTAAAGCTTATACATCTGGTTTCCAACTATCTTTTTTGAATTAGTTTGATTCTGTAGTGGTAACTCATTTGGAATGTGAGTTGATCATCTTAGTACTTTATCCAAAACATTTATAAGAAATAGCATCATTTTGTAGATGCATACATTTTCTGCATAGAGTCTGTATATAGAAAGTAAATAAAATTCATCATTTATATCAAATTTGTTTTGTGGCACAGTCATCTGTTTCAAGGATATGAAATGTTTGCTTTGTAAATGTTCTTAGTCCTTTTCCTAAACACAGTGTTAATCATAGTTGTATAGATATTATGCCACTGGTGTCTTTCCATAATATGATATATGTCATTGGAAATGAGACCATGGGGGAAATACTTTAGGGAGAGACATTTGCACTATAACTGATGAGGGGCATGTATGATTCTCATGTATTATCCAGTTTTGTTTGAGTTTTTCCTGTTTGAATAGACTTATTTACTTTGGGTCTCTTAAGGGAAATTGTGTAAAATATTATGAATGGTCCAGTTATTGGGACACACAGGAGAGAGAGGGGAGAAAGAGAGAGGAGGGGGAGAGGAGAGAGAGAGAGAGAGAGAGATAGAGACACAGAGAGAGATGGAGACAGATAAAAACAGAGACAGGGAGAGAACTTTCCTCAGCAATGCCACAGAAGGGTCAAGAAGCAAAAAGGAAGTAAATCAGCAATAAACAAGCCTTAAAATCAAACAAAATAAATCAAGAAGGAAGTTCACAAAGTATGAAGATATTTTTCACTTTTCAAAATTTATGTGGATCCTCTGTTTATATGACAAAAACTACAAATAAAGTTCCCTTGCTGATTATTTATTCTTGAAGCAGAAAATTGATGTCTTAGTGATTCATAATATAATTAAAATCATTGTACAATTAATGTATTTTTAAAAGTAGAAATTGAAATTGTAATTGTCTTGCACATATAGCTTAGAAATGGCTTACTTTTAAAAAAGGGAGCCAGCTTTTTATATGACAGTAACTTTCTTTATGCCACTGTGTTCTATCCAGTCTGAGATGCTGACTAGATGAAGTTCATCTGTTTAAATATTGATTTTTGTTAGGCGTCGAACAGCTGCCACCTTTAGTAACTGTGATTATGGTGGACCTTGATTATTTTGTTTTTCAGGTGAGTCTGGTAAAGCCAGGAAAACTTCAGAATAAAGGCTGAGTGAGTCAAGGGAAGGAGGCCATGGCCTTAGAACTTTCCCCAGAGAGCAGAGGAATGACTTCATTACAATATGGATGTGCGGCTCTTCAATAGTCAAACTCTTCCGGTGTGATTAGGTTCTGCTCTCTGCACAGGACTAATAAGTCCTACTCTGCCTAAGTCATGTTTGGAGTGTGCCAAGGGAGTCTTTTCTTTCTTAAAAAAAAACAAAAATCATTCGAAACCTAGTATTTGCTGTGCTGTTTGAGAAACAAACGTCTGTAACGAAATTTAAAAAAAAAATCAAATTCACTACCTACTTATGTGTCTGTTTTCCAAAGTGAAGGTCACACATCACCTCTTCATCCAGCCTCTTTCATGTCTCTAACTTGACCCTTGTGTGTCTCTAACACAATGCATGTAACAAAGTATGCACTATCCTGATTAGTAGACACACCTCTCTTTTGGTCCTACACAGTTATAACACTTCACCTTGGTGACATTTTACTACTTGTTGGTATCTAGATTAATATACCTGATAAGATGACTCATTTTCCTAGATCATCATGTGACATTCTCTTATTTACTTGCTTTACAGCATGCACAAATTCCAGAGATATGTAAAATATAAGTTAAAGAACTGAAACTTTCTACAGCAGGAAGTTTCAAATTAAAAGAAAATAATTGAGGAACAGATTTGATTAGCCCTTTCATCATACAGTTAAAACAAAACACAATACAATACAATAACAACAATCAAAAACAAAAACAAAACAACAACAACAAAACAAGATAGTACAGAGCACCAAAGGATGCCTAGTGCAAGATATTGATATGACTGGCATCAGCAAACACACATCTTGGGGCTAGGCGGATGGCTTATCAGTTAAGGAAGGGCATCTCCCTCAAGTCTGATGACCTGAGTCCAGTCCCTGAGGCATATACATGGAAGCAATGGATAGACTACCACAAGTTGTTCTCTGATCTGCACATGTACATTTTATCACTTATGCTCAGATCCCCAAGCCCCTAAACCCTCACACATATAAATGAAAAAAAATCTGAAATAAAGAAAGCATATATCTCACCTGCTCCTCAGCCAGGATTCTGTCAACCAAGAGGACAACTTGTGTGAAGAAACAATGGAAGAAAGTGTCACAGTTTCAAGCCCTCCAGAAGGCCTGGAGAACATGCGCAGACTAATAAGTTAGACTGCTCCAGGCCTGCTACATTCATTCTTGTTTATAAATAACACTTCACACATAGCAAATGCTTGATAAATATTTGTTGAAATGAATTAAATTTATTCAGGGATAAATTTAGTATAGCAAATTTTCCCAAGTTTTCAAGCATTAATATCAATTCATGAATTTCACAAGCTCTGAGTCTCTATCTACATAGTAGCAACACCTTTCTTTTTCATGAAAACTGTTATTTCTCAGAGTCCAGAAGGCAAGGGGTCTCCTTCATACTTAAGGCACAATGGGTTTTAATTTTTGTTGTTGTTTTGAGGGTCAATGTGATCTTCTGAGTTTGAAGTTGTTTTCCCCCATTTGAATCTATGTTCCTAATTGCGCGGAAGCATCTTCCTTAACTGGTCTACATCTTTACACAAAGCTGAAGATCAGGGATGGATCCAGCTACTATAATTATTCTGTTCCTGGATGTGAAACAGTGTTACTAGGTCGTACCAGGTCTGTAGTGGTTTGAATGAGAATGGTCCCCACAGGCTTATATATTTTAATACTTGGTACCTTGTTGGTAGAACTGTTTGAGAAGGATTAGGAAGTGTGATTTTGCTGGAGAAGGTGTGCCACTGAGGGCAGGCTTTGAGGTTTAAAAACCCTACCATATTCTCTCCACCCCTGCTCCACGTTCCATTTTCTTCTAAGGATGTAAGCTCTTAGCTAGTGGACCAGCACCATACATATCTGCTGCCTGCCATGCTCCTTGCCATGAACTCTACCCGTCTGGAACTATGAGCCCCAAATTAAATGCTCTCATTAATAAGTTGCCTTTGGCCATGATGTTTTGTCACTGCAATAGAAAAATAAATAAGACAAAGTAGTAATCAAAGGAGCTCATATTCAAATTCAGTTATTCTTGTTCCATACCCTGGAATTACTGTCTCGTACTATATAGAGATCCTTCCTGTCTCCACCTCCATTTTTTTGAGGATTATACACAAAAATAATTTCTCCCATATTTAGGCAAACACCAAGATATGTGTCTATGACATTTCACTAGCTTTTTGTGAGGGCATGCCTGACAAAGGTGCTTCTTCCAGCTCTCCTCACCAGCAGTGTCCTAGTTACTCCTTCAGCTTTCCAACCCACGTCATTGCAATCAGAGAGTGTGATTTCCTTTCTTCTATGATGTGCATTTATATTCAGTTTGTATTTGTGGCCATAAAACATATGGTCTTGTTTTGAAAAACTTTACATTTCATTTCTTTGAAGTTGTGGTTTTTTTCCCCTGTGATTTTATTGTATTATAAGAAGTCACATCTCAAGGGCTTCTTGCACAATTTCTTGCTTATGACCTTACAGGGTTGTTGGTCAAGCTGGGCTTAAATGGGTGAGCTGGACTTGGATGAAGGCTCTGATTTGTATTTGGTTAAAATCAGTGTTTCCTTTCACTTTTTACAATTGCACCTACCCAGCATATTCCTTTTAGGGTAGGTGATAAACATGTGAGGATTATGACAAATGACTCCAGTGTATGCAATGCCTGCCTTGTCACAGTTGGTGACATCTGTTAATCAAAGTGTGTCTTGCGTCTCAGCTCAGAATTAGAGGCCTGAAGATGGAAACTCTGTCTACTCCAAGGGTAGATACTGGAGAATTTGGAGAAAAACCTTTGGATTTCACCCTATATTTTAAGGATGCAAAGAAGAGTTGAGAACATGAATTCATTCTCTTCAACTGCCACAGTGACAGTGACAAAGGTCAGGGTGCTGATGGTGATTATAATGTAAAGAAGTTTTCATGTTCAGCGTTTTCCACTATCTTTAATTGTTCTGGGATTTACCCTTCCAGTCTTCAAAGCCTAATAAACTTATTAGGCCTTGCAAGATTGTTTTTGTCCCATGAGCAACTAAAAAGTATTTTGAGAAAGAAAATTCTTCCTAAGTGATGGGAGATGCACATGTGACCCAAGGCATCCATGTCCCAGTGAATAAAGGACAGAGATTCTCCATTAATGTTTCTTTCCCCTGAGACTGATGAGACTCATGAAGCTCAGGACACATTTACTACGTGCAGGGAGCTCAGAAAGTTACAAGAATAAAAAGGTCATTCTCTAAGATTATCAATGTATTAAATACACTGTGTGTGCATTTGTCTGGTGTGTGTGTGTGTGTGTGTGTGTGTGTGTGAAGATTCTTTTGTGTTGGCACTGACTACATATTACACAGAGTCACCACCTGTGCTGGGGTGGACTTTTTGGTGATGCAGTTGCCTCAAGTCATTGGTGCTCCAGTAAGTGACCACAATAAACTCATTGGTTTATAGTGCTAGATCTGGGAGGACTCA
Organism: Peromyscus attwateri; assembly: GCA_902168425.1. Classification (NCBI taxonomy): domain Eukaryota; kingdom Metazoa; phylum Chordata; class Mammalia; order Rodentia; family Cricetidae; genus Peromyscus; species Peromyscus attwateri. Next base: position 61,569 of record CABHPP010138115.1, read on the forward strand.
CTCTTTGGTCTAGTGGGGATGGTCTTTCTGAGGTGAACAGATGTTTGTATTTCCCTAGGAAAAGTCACACAATACATGTTTTTAGACTTGACTGCTAAGGAAGAAAGGACTCATGGGCTTAAATGTTTAGCAAGTCCAGAGGAACCTATTTTTCCATTTTAAAGAAAATAAAAGATACAGAAATGGGCTCAAGTGTTCTATGCTCAAATAACAGTAGTGGGGGTTTCTGCTCTCCATGTAGGAAAAACATTCAAGGAAGAAATTCCCAACTAACTCTTTATTTGGCAGAATTATGACTCATATTCATGTAACCTCATCATTTCTTGTGATTATTACTTGCATAGTAAGTTTCAACTTTATAAATATGTTGGAATGATGACTTTTGGCAATTCTTTTGTTCAGGAAAGAAATATGGCTACTTGCTTTTCATTTACTTTGCTGAGAACAAGATAAAGGAAATAAAGATGAGTAATAATTTATCAGATCAATGAAAATAATGTCATTTGAATAAGAATTTGTGCAATATGCAAAAATTTTCTTGGCATTACAAACTTTTTATCTTTCCATAATATGATACATAAATGACAAAATTTATTAATTGCTCTAAAGTTAGGGAAAGGAAAAAGTTACCCCATCAGTACCATAGAAGTTTATTCTAACACTTTTATCACCTGAGGGGTGGTCCACAGGCTGTAAAATCCTCAATAAAATTGTAAATATCATTGAATTGTCTCACTCTGAGTTGAATATCAATAAAACTCATTTTCATCAAGAAGTGCTGGCTAGCAGAAATGGGAATCACTGCTGATTTACATTTTCATAGCTGAATGTCCTTTATTAAACATCATTCCTTATGTTCACTCCAACTTATCTACCTTTTAATTTTTAACCTACACATTCTCAGGAACTTTCTTCATATTACCATCTACTCCTCTGTTTTAATACATGAATGAATCTTGAAATTATTTCTGGACCCACATTTCAAATTCCTAATGCTCCACCTTAGTTATCCTACCAGGAGTTCAAATTCAGCTGGTAAAATAAAATAAAATTTTTTTCCAGTACAATTTCTAGAATTTTTATTGTTATTACTTTTCTTTTTGAAATGACATGTAATTACATCATTTCTCCTTTTACTTTCTTTTTTCCAAAGCCTTCCATATACCTCTCCTTGATCTCTTTCCAATACATGACCTCTTTTCCTTTAGTTGTTGTTACATGTGTATGTACATGTATATTATATACATATATATCAGTACACACACAAATGGATGAGTATAATCTGCTCAGTCTGTATATTACTTGTATGTACAGTTTCAGGGATGACTATTTAGTATTGGATAATCGATTGATGTACTCTTCCTGAGGGAAGCCTATTTCTCCCATGTTCAGTAGTTCTTAGTTGCCTACAGTCCTTTTCGGGAGATTGTTGCCTCCTGGGCTTGCCCTGCCCACTTTATCATGTCTGTTGGTTTCCTCCTTGTTCAGCTCATGTTTGGGCAGTCGTGTTGGTGGGGCTTTATGTGTGTCTCTTCTGAGTTTACTAGAAGACACAATCTCACAGTGAACTCTTTTTTCTTCTGGCTCCTACAGTCTTTCTGTCCCCCTTTATACAATGATTCCTCAAGCCCTAGGTATGGTAGTTGTATAACAGATGTATTCATTGGGACTGGTCTTCATAACTCTGGATTTTGATTGTTTGTGGCTTTCTGTAATTGTCTCTGCTGCAAAGAGAATTTTCCTTGGTGAGGGCTGAAGTCTATCGGTCATTTCTTAGTCTCAGTATTTTCTAAGACATGCTTTTCTTTTTGAAAACTTAATTTTTGTTAAATACATATCATTAATTTAGATTATTATCATTAGTGTAGATCATTTACTTGTAGATATCTTTCTTTTACTTTCTATACTTATTCAGTACAGATTCTGTCTTTAAGATAGTGATATTTTATTCTTGTAGTTCTACTGTAGACTTCTAATGCATTGCATCTTTATTCTTGAGTTCTTTGAAATTTATTTGTATATGTGTCATGTTGATTTCTCTCACCTTAATTCATCAACAGTCCCTAACCTTATCTATTTTTTTCAACATTCAGCCTTTCTGCTGCCCTAAACCTCATCATTTTGGAATCCATATTTAATGCCATCAATTCCAGTATAATTTTTTTGAGTTCTGAGTCATGTGAATTTCCTTATACATTTTGTGCTTCTATTGTTAAGTGAACCATGAATGGTCATTTAAAAACATTGGCTGTCTCCAATGTCAGATATGTTTTTCTATTGCAAACTGCAGCTGAAGATGAAAGATGAGCAGTAATGCTTCCTAAAATTACTCAACAATTCTCTATGTAGACACCAGAGAGCCATAATTTATTTTCTTGTAAATATATATTTTCTCAATTTTTGCGTAAGTGAAGTACAACTTAGCATCCTATTACTGCCTGAGAATGGAGTTTAGGTAACTGTTGATATTCTTTTGTTGTGATTATTTGGAAAACATTTTTCCCTGAAATGGTAAAAGACACTAGTGTTCAATGTTAGGAATGACTGCAAGAATTCTGGAGGTTGTTTTCTACAGAGTTAAAATATTGTATGAAATCTACTACCATCGACAGGCTTAGTACATGTGGTTTCAATAAGGTAGGTGTTACACGGATTTTTGAACGAATTATTTTGATTGCCATTGATTTGGTAAATGGCAAGTTTTGTGTAAAATAGAGCAAATGGTTGTAATTTGTCTTCAGATTTAGTAAACCCTCAATTAACAGAAAACAAAACCAGTGATATATAGTTTATGCACTTAATGATTTAGTTAGGGATCCTTCACATTTGCTGGCTGTTACTCTCTTTATTACCCAGTCTTAACTAACACATACTGTGTCTCCCATGGTAGCTGGAGTTGAGCATATGCTGCCTCTTGTACATATGTCTGGTGCAAAAGCAAATACCAACACTTCATTCAAGATGACCTCATTTTTTAAGCTACGTTTTTTTCAAATACTTGATTCCTCAGTACATACCTACTGCTGCTTCTGTTTAATGAGCTGCTATAGAATAAATCATGAAACTGGCACAAGTGACAAACAATTAGAGAAACAGACCATGGAGGTAATGTATTTCATTTAATACAGCTTCCATTGTTCTAAAGTTCCTAAGAACAATAATAAAAAATTTTAGCAAAATTTTTATGTACAATGTAATTTTAATCTTCTCCATGTGAAGAGGAACTTCTTCATGATTCAATAGTGATGACTGGAATTAATTAATTATTATTGTTTTGGTCATTGTTGTTTTGAGACAGTCTCAGTGTACTGTTCAGTTTGGACTCGAGTTCTTGGTCTTCCTACCTTATCCTCCTGAGTGCTATGGTTGCAGATACTTGTTGCCATGTTTGCTTTGTTATGATAAAACCATGTCAGAGAAAAATTTAATTTCCCTCTAACATGGAAGCGTTAAAGAAGAGAGGTTAAATAGTGGGAGAGCTAAATAATTGAAGATAAAAATCCTGTGATGAGGTGGCAAATTGTTACTTTGAGATTATTATAGTGCACTGACTATTATGAACAGAAAATACAATATTTGTATTTTTCTTATATTTCTTGTCATATAGAGGACTTTGCTGAATGTCACGTATGACTGGCAGAGTGAGGAGACTTACAAGAGACAACAAGAACCAATGGATAGTCTTACTACATCCAAACCATACTGAGGGTAAACAGCCAACTTAACCATATATGGGTTGTGCTTTTTGAAAATCATGATACATACGTGCTTTTGAAAAGCCACCCTTTTACTGATCATGTACGCCATTTAATGAGGACTGCTGTAAGGGACTCCATGCTATTATGAATCAAGTTGTCCTTAAGTAATTCTTTTGCCCAATGATGTCCAATGTTAGTCATTGGACAGCAGCAGATGTTTAAGAGATGTAATCTTCATATAACCATTTTCATTGACATCATATTTAAATTGAGCTGTGCTTGTGTCCACTAGCTCAATGTGCTTTTGAAAACACTTTCTTTACTATAAAAGTAAACTTTGGATTTGGAAACCTGGAAAAGTTTTACAAATGCATAGAACAAAATAATCTCAGTCTAAAAATCTATTGATAACACTTTAATCTGTACTTTGGTTTTGAATGTATCTGTATTTATGTACATGGCTATATATACATTGAATCTTACATTTCAACACATATGAGTTTTAGCATATGTATATGTGTATAGACATAAATACACATGCATTTTAATCATCCATTTATCATGTGAAATTGCTATTGAGAAATTTTCCTTGTAATTAATTAGAAAGAAACCATTACCTTAATGGCTGCTTAATAGTCTAGTGATAGATGTACTCTAATTCATCTATCCTTTTCCTTGTTAGGACATATTGATTTTTTTCTGTTTTCATTATCATAAATTCTGTTTTAATGAAGTAACTTCTAGAGAAAATTAATATTATATACACTATACTGCAGTCTTTCAATGTTCCCTATTTACTATCTATCATATAATTTCATAAGAAAAAATTCTTTCATTACATTTTTCTGCTTATAAAAATATACCATGTAATTACTTAACAATAAAGTTACTAGCTATTTTTGAAGCTGTTGGTCCTTTTCTTATTTCTTCATCTTTCTCCTCCAGCTGGTTTATTAATTATTTTACTTTGTATTAAAAATTTTAAAATGAAATATAATTAGCTCACTTTCCTTCTCCTCTGTCCTCTCTCCTACATTTTCCTTGCCCCACTCCCAACCCTCTCACGTCCTCTGCCTCACTCCCTCTTAAATTGATGGCCTCCTTTTTTAATTATTACCTACATATGTGTTTATACAAATAAAACCTGCTCATTCCATTTAGGGGAGCTTCTGTATATATGATTTCACAGCTGATCACTTGGTTTTGAATAGCCATCTAGGGTGCTCATCGATAAAGGAAGTTAAATCCTCCCTCTTTCCAGAGTCATCAATTGCTGGTAGTTCTTCATTTACACCCCGAATGCACATTCAGTCCTCTCTTTTCAGTCTCACTTCAGTAACTCTATCATTTTGAAGACATCAACAAATAATGCTACATGGACTGAGCCTATTTTTGTTTACATATAATTCTAACTATTGTTGAAAGACCTGTGAATCAGAAAACATACTATATTATAAAGATCTGTTCTTGATACTTAAAACAAAGCTATGATAGTTAGAAATGTTCACTGGTAATTTGCAATAATTGTGCCAAGTATTATTATTATTATTATTATTATTATTATTATTATTATTTTGTTTTTTTGAGACAGGGTTTCTCTGTGTAGCTTTGCGCCTTTCCTGGAACTCACTTGGTAGCCCAGGCTGGCCTCGAACTCACGGAGATCCGCCTGGTTCTGCCTCCCGAGTGCTGGGATTAAAGGCATGTGCCACCACTGCCTGGCTCTGTGCCAAGTATTATAAAGAACATCTTCTTTATAGCATATATTTATATATACAATATGACATAAATCCATCATTTAAATCAAACTTCAAATCTATAAGATTGATATACTTCCTTACACAAGTAAATCATATGACTTCCTCGGATACTAAGTAATTTGCCAATACCTATGTGACTATAATGCAATCCAAACACTGCAAACAAAATGCATTTTCAAGCAGTTCCTAGACTGATTTTTTCCCTAATATCTAATTCTAAATCCAAGATAGAACTTTGGAGTGAAGTTTGGCAACACCCTGTAAGATGTTTCACAATGTGTACCTGAAATGCAGTCTGCAGTTCCCTTGGTAGATCTGTGCGGTTCTTTAACTGGATGCCAGTTTTTCATGGTGTTAAATACGTTTTCATGATTCACCCTGATCTTCCCAGATCTCCTCACCCAAAGGAAACAGTAGAGTCCACTGTCATCACAAAGCTAACTCTTATCAAAAGGAATATGTGATGGTTTATTGAAAAGCCAAATATGAGTGACTATGGCCCAGAAACTCACATTTGGGTTACCCCAGATTACACGTTCCAATTCGGTAGTAGTTTTAAGGTTTTTATAGAAACAGAATAAATACAATTTAAAGATCAGGACATTATTTAAACATACTGGTAGAAACATCAGTTGGGCAAGTTCCAAAACAGCAGGAGGACCTCATCTGTAAGGCTGTGCTATCATCTGAGTGCAGGCTTAGGCTTTTGGTTTGCAGAAGCCAGTGTCCTGTTTGTATTCTCCAAAGGCTTTACTTGCCTCCCTACGTATCTTGTTTGTTGGTCTCTCTGGCTCCATCATGCATCTCTCTTCCTCCATCTCTGCTTTATTGATAACTAACATTTCTACCCTGGAGTAAGTGGTGTTTAGTTTCTTTTCTTTTTTTTTTTCTTTTCTGGTTTTTCGAGACAGGGTTTCTCTGTGTAGCTTTGAAGCCTGTCCTGGAACTCGCTCTGTAGACCAGGTTGGCCTGGAACTCATGGAGATCTGCTGCCTCTGCCTCCCAAGTGCTGGGATTAAAGGCATGTGCCACCACTGCCTGGCTAGTGTCTAGTTTCTTGATTGTGAAAAGACACATGGTTCTTTTGGAACATCCCCTGGCCCTGCAACCAAGTTTTTCTTTCCTATGATAGAAGAAGAATAAAAAACAAATTCATTTTTTTAAATGTTGGGCAAATTTCTCCTCTAAGGTGACAGAAATCCTAAGCCTGATGTCCTAAGTTACAGAATTCTTGCTGTTGAGATTGCTAACTTAGTCCATGGATGTGACTTCAGTCCTTACAAGTCACTAGCTAAGTTCTTTAATCTTTCATATATTCAATTTAATTGTATTTAAAAAAGGAAGGCTGGAAAACCAGCTGCATTTCATACACAATCTGCAAAAGAAGTTTAATTCCATAGCATTAAGAAATTGAGGAAAAGTGAGCAGGAAGAAGGAGGCAAAGCCTGTAACTGAAGGGAGAACTCCATGCTTTTCTGGACATGCTGCAAACATAGGGACAGCCACTTCTGCTTACTATCAATATGCAATCAGTTTGATGGATTTCAAGTTTATTAGTCAAAGATAATTATTACATTTGTAAGTAAAAATTGCATTAAAATTGTCATTAACCTTGTCAATTTGCTACATTTGAAAAATGCTACTACAATTTTCATTTTAAAAAATCAGGTTATTTCGCAGGATCCTTCTCTCACTCTGTCTCTTCCAAGCTAGTTGCTGAACTGCTTATTACCTTTTTAATTCAGCATCTTTGTTTCATGGCACATCCTCATTTGCATTTCTAAAATCAGATGTTCCTTTCACATACCACAGTATCCTAATTAAAATATTAAAAGGCACGCTTTGAATGAAGGGAATTTACATTGCCATATGAAATGCTTAGAGTGCTGCAGGGTGCTCCTTTATGTTTCAATGATACTTTCTCCTTAAGTTATTTCTAGACGTTCAGTTAACCCTCTCAGATTTTCAGGGTAGATGAAAAGAGATGTAGGAAGAACAGGAAGCAGGTATGTAAAACTGATGGGTTTACAATGAGACTTGGAGGGATTTATTTATTATTATTTATTATGACAAATTCTTGCTGTGTGCTCACCTTGAACTCTCAATCCTCTTGCCTCTGCTTCTTAAGTGCTGGGATTGTTAGTAGGTCTGAACACACCTGAGTCACTATACTAGGCTCAAATTGATTCCCACAATGTGTCTAGTTTGCTGTTTCATTTGAGAGTCACATAAAGAGCAGAGCTGGACACATTTTTGGCTTAGAGCACATTGTTCTTCTGATTCTCCATAAATCTCTTCCCTTGTTATATTTTATTATGCTTTTCTTTCTTGGTCTTTATAGTGCTCCTATTAAAGCTTTCTGTTATATTTGCCAAACCACTTCTAATGTTTATAAATGCCTTCCAGGTTTGGTAGCCCATGAGTATGTTAACCTAATTGAAGGGTGACTAATTCTACTTCCTGATGTCTTTATAACCCTAAGTTGAGGTCTGGGGATCATTGCTGAATGTACTGCCAGCATATGGCTTTCACTAGCATTCAATTTATTTTACTCATTGCTATTTTAGGGATAGACATGTTTCTTCAACTTACTGTGCCTATATATAACACCTTGATAAATATACTCACACAACTGTGTGGAAATGTTAGAGTACAAGCAGAGTTTCATCGAATTCAGTTCCACACTACTCATGGATCAGAAGCCAATACTCTGGAAACCTAATAGGAAGGAATTGTATTTTTTCATGGGTCATACTGGAAACTGTGGCTACCATCCTCAAAGCTCTTATATCAGGACCTCAGAATGGGTGTGTATGGGAATATCACAGAAGGTTTTATTGGTGAGGGAAAGGGGAACATGGCTAACAAGGTTACCTGATGACTAGGCTCTCATTCTTTCCCCCTCTTTCTCTGGCTAGATATATGATGGATGGACCGTGGCCTCCTAAAGTTTGTTACAGTAGTTCTTTTTTTTATTTGAGAAAATTTCCCACTCACTCTACATATTAACTACAGATCCCCCTTCTATCCTCCTCCCGTTCCCCCACCATCTTCCTTCCCCCAACCCACCCTCCATTCACTCTTCCAAAAGGGTAAGGGCTCCCATGAGGAGTCAGCAAAGCCTGGTACATTCAGTTGAGGCAGGACCAAACCCCTCCCCTATGCATCAAGGCTGAGCAAGGCATCTGACCATAGGTAGTGGGCTCCAGAAAGCCAGCTCATGTACTAGGGATAGATTCTTATCCCAAGGCCAGGGGCCCCCTAAACACCAAGCTACACAACGGTCTCACTTATGCAGAGGTCCTAGTCTTGTTCCCTGTAGGTTCCACAGCTATTGGTCTAAAGTTTGTGAATTCCTATGAGATTGTTTCAGTTGTCTCTGTAGATTTCCCCATCATGATCTTGATCCCCTCCTCCTTGCTCATATAATCCCTCTTCCCTCTCTTTCACTAGACTCCTGGAGCTCGGCCTGGTGCTTGGCTGTGGATCTCTGCATCTGCCTCCACCAGTTATTGGATGAAGGCTCTATGATGACTGTTAGGGTATTCACCAATCTGATTATTGGGGTAGGCTAGTTCAGGTACTCTCTCCACTATTGCTAGTAGTCTAAGCTGGGATCATCCTGTGGATTCCTGGGAACTTCCCTAGCACTAGGTTGATGGGTGATGGTGCTTGGCATGCTGTGAATGTGTTGCTCCCATGGGTTGATAAATAAAATGCTGATTGGCCAGTAGCCAGGCAGGAAGTATAGGTGGGATAAACAGACAAGGAGAATTCTGGGAAGAGGAAGGCTGAGTCAGGAATCACCAACCAGACACAGAGAAAACAAGATGTGAAGGCAGAACTGAGAAAAGGTAACAAGCCACGTGGCTAAACATAAATAAGAATTATGGGTTAATTTAAGTGTAAGAGCTAGTCAATAATAAGCCTGAGCTAATGGCCGAGCAATTTTAATTAATATAAGCCTCGGTGTGTTTACTTGGGTCCAAGTGGCTGCGGGACTGACAGGTGAGAGAGATTTGTCCCAATTGCCTGCTTTCAGTTACACTAGGTTTCTCCCTAACCCCATAATGGCTTCCTCTATTAAGATATCTCTTTCATTGCTCTCCCACTCCATCCCTCTCTGAGATTAGCCATCCCCCATGCCTCCCTCTATTGCCCCCCCATTTACTCATGGAGATCTCATCTATTTCCCCGTCCCAGGGCAATTCATATTTCCCTCTTAGGGTCCTCCTTGTTACCTAGCTTCTGTAGTTCTTTAGAAAATCTCAATACTATTCTGCAAAGTGAAAGCACACAGAACTGTGTTTGCTTTAGATTAGTTGAAGCACTGGTTCAAAAGATCCAGAAGGACTATTCCATATTCTGGCATTCTCTGAAGTTCATCATGTGTTCTGGGTTCTGCAAATGCAAAGAACAATCATTTATCAGGTAAAAGCTTTGATAACTGAAGTGTGATTTTTTTTTAAGATTGCTGGGGAAAAGAGGAGACCTAACACTTGAAAAATGCTTAGGAAGATACAGTAAACTTCTGGATATGAAAGAAAGGGGACATCAAAGAAACTCTGCCAAGAATCAGTCCCGAAGGAGTGGCCACAGGTACAGTGGATCATCAAATACACACATCTTTAATTACTCTCTGGAATGGCTGAAACAGTTCATTTACCATGGGATTATCTTCTCATCTTCTTCAGAATACATTCTGCCAGCACTCTTTTCAATATTGTTATTTTAAAGGAAATAAATGGTATCAATTTGCATCTGTGTTCTAACGCAGTCACATTGGAGACTGTACAGTTGGAATTTAGATGTTCACATACTTCATGGCTTATGCAGGCTTCTTAACATTTGAGCTCTTGAGCTATTCCTCACATTAACAAAGAAGTCAAACGCACTCTGTGAAAGGTCAACAGACTATAGATAGATGAAAGATAGATATAAAGACAAACTCTTAGAAATGTGCCTATTTATATAATTTAAATGATACTGTTTTTATTATCAATATTATTATTATTTCTTGGAATGTACATAAAGGTGAGATTTCTGTTTCTTATAGCTCCTAATGCATAAAAATTGTACCTTTGCATGGTGGAGTACACTACAGGTGTTGACTTTTACTGTATTCCTATAAAACATTGGACTTAATCATGATGTATCATTTCATTCTTCATATGTCAAGGTATTCAGTTTCTCTGATGTGTTTCTCTATTATAGGTATAAAAATCCAGAAATATCACCTACCAAAGGCAATATAGCAAAAAGAAAATCATAAATCAAACCCTACTTCCTACTCCCTCATGCTAACCTGCCCTCCTATGCCTGAGGGTACTTGGTCATAGTGCTCTGACAGAGATTTTTCATACGTTTTACTCTACTATTGTAGTTTTCTTGTTTAATTCTATAGTATTTCTAGTACTTATCTATGGGAGAGAATAAGTAACCTAGGCTGCTTTGAGCCCTCTTTAAATCAACTTATCTAATTTATAGGTAACTCAATTCCATGAAAGAGTATCACTTCATTCTTGGTGTACAAAAATTAACATGTAAGAAACATTTTGATTTGACTGGACAGTAAATCTCATTTTAATATAAATTGAAATTTGAGATATTTTATTTATAATTAAAGTTATATTCTAATGTATGGACTTTGATTAAATTACTAGAAATATTTAAGTAACCAATAGGTCTATTATAAGAGCTTGCAATGCACTATGGATTCTAAAAATCTTGTAGGTTATCAGCTTCTGGTAAACTGAATATTCTCATTTAATTTCCTGTAGCACCAAATGAGGGCCAATTAGTAAAGTCATTATGAAATGCAATGCAGAATTTCGAGAAATTAAGTATGTCACCACATGAGCCAGGGATCTCACTACTCTGTGGATGAAATGAATGGAGTCACTACACTGAATGAGTGCCTACACCCTTAGTCATGGGGAAACAATGACTAAGGAAACTTGATGAAAAGGCACTAAACTACTGGTAGATAGAAAAAATAATTTCTGATGTGGTGTTGTACTGTAGAATGATAAAAGATAACACTTCAGAGAAGCATAAAGAGATGATTTCAAATATTTTCTCCATAAAGAAACAATACATTTTGAGGAAACAAATATACTTGTCTTTATTTGCATACTAACCAATGTATACCTACACCAAACTGGCACATGGTACCCCACAAGTATATACAATTTTTGTTTGATGATTAAATAGCAGACAAATAAATGAACACAAGTTCTAAACTAGCATTTGTTTTAATGTAATGGTAAATTTCAAGTATAAGTGAGAATTTAAATTATTCTACATCCTTCTTGTTCTTTGTCTCCTTCTGAGCTTCTCACTGAGTTGAAGCAGAGGTGAGAGCTGTGTGAAGGGGGGCAGTTGCTCTGGGGACAGCCAGTTCTACAAGCTATACCTGATCTCTTCATTACTCTGGACCTTTCCGTGGAGTGGAAGAATGCCAGATCGGAGGGGATGATTGTTTCCTAGAAAGTGAAAACCTTCTCTTGAAGAAAACAACGCCATTTAGATGGACAGGAATTTTACAATTAAGAACAAGATGTTATAGACATGGTAACTAAGACAACTGATGGGGGAAAAAATCGATGAGCATGTCAGGTGTTTATGATTTGATAGATGTTCCCCCACAAGCTTGCAGTTTTGGATTACTTGGTTTGCAGTCAATGGGCTTTGGTGAAGCAACTAGAATTTTAGAATTATGACTTGATCAGTGAATTGATCTCTTAATGGATTCCTAATATGATGGCTTCATTGGGAGAAGATGGGAGGTAGGAGTGGGATCTAATTAGCAGAAGGCATGGTCCAGAAAGACATCTTTCTCTTCTCCCTTGTGCTGTCTATGTCTCCTGTCCACCAACAGATAAGCCGCTTCTGCCACATGCTTCCACCTGTATGGTGTTTTCTCATTTCTCTAAAACAATAGGGCCAGCCTACCATGGGTGGGAACATCTGAAGCATCAACCCAAACACACCTTTCTTCCTGAGTATGGATACTCTAAGGTGTTTGGCACAGGGACAGAAAGTCTAACACATGAAGGAGGCCATAAACACGTAAGTGTTAGCAAAACAATGAATGTGCACTCACCCATGTCAGACCATGAGAGCTCTCAGAAACAGGCTGCAAAATAGTTACCAGCGAAATTCATAGATAACTCTTTGAGGTAATGAAATACACGCTTATTAGAGACCAGCAGTCAATATGAATTTAAAAAAAATTAGAATTTTTGAAAGTGAAAAACAGAGATGTATAAGAAGAAAGGAAGGGAGGAAGAAGGAAGGAGAACCCAGAAGCATGGATATCAAGGTGTCTTGCACATGGAGCAATAAATGACTGCGAAAACATGTCTGAAGATACTTTCCAGAATTCAGCCCAGAATTGATGATGGGCAATGTGAATTCACAACTAAAAGGGGCTGTAACAAGAAGTGATCATATTTTCTGCACCTCTATGGAATTCCAGAGACAGAATGGTGAGACTGGAAGAGGGACAATATCACTGGGCACAGTCACTTGGAATTTTCAAAACAGATGCAATAGAGAAGATAAGATTTAGAGAGTATCACAGAGGGCTTCTGTCCTCAAGATTATGACGCAGGCAAAGCAAATGCTGGGCATAGCAGACAGTGTCTGTCATACCGCTTAAGGAAGAAGTGGAAATGAACGTAGCAGGGAGTAGAGAAAACTAAATGGAAATTTGGATTTTTTTTAAATAACTTAAGAGCTCTTTATGAATGAAATTCATCTAGGAATCTGCCTATTATATGTTTTCTTATGTGTGTGAAAGAAAATGTGATCAGCACACTGCTTGAAGTCCAGCTTTGTAATACTGTTGATTAATGCACTATGGCAATAATGCTTGATAAATAACTATCCTTTTATTGGTCAGGATTATTTTGTGAGAGTTCTGTGGAAATGATGTAGGATGAGAAAACTGTATGTTTAAAATTAGAATATGACTATAGATGCTTTTAATTTTTTGTGAATGAATGGAAAATAAAGACTTGGATGACAGTTTTTATTTTCCTCCACTTTACATTAACTGTCTATGGAAACTTTTTATACTGGGCAAGGTGTTCCTTTAAAAGCTGTATTTTGAGACTTGGCTTTGACATACAAAGAGCTGGAAGCTGCCACTTCTGTCCTCACTAGCACAAAAGTGATCTCACTGAAAATTAATAAACTTCCTAAGATTCATCAGAAAATTGAGGTCCTGAGGCAGAGGACCACACTGTTTTGTGGAGAGACAGCCCCTAAAAGGGACTCACAGTTCAGGTCAGTCACCCTGAAGCAGAAGGCCCTGGGGCTGGAGACTGGAGGGAACACTTTCATGTAGTCTTGGTGATTTACTAGATGCTGAGAATGATTACCTGGGGACCCAGGAAGAGGAAGAGTAACTACTTCCAGAAACCCATAAGTGGGACTGCTTCCCTTGATCCTACTCTGACCTAAGGATAGAACACTTAGCCGTATGGAGTGTACCTACTTTGTGGAAGAGAAGGGGAAAAACAAAAGGAAGGAATTAACTGCTTCTGAATATCGCCGCAGCCCAGGCATGAGGGTGTATAGGGAAGTTCCTTCACTGACTGAGCCACCTCACCAACTCTGTATCTAGTCTCCTTGGAATATTACTATGCATATTTTTCAGCTTTAACCAGAAATCTAGTACAATCTAAGTATGGTAGCACAAGGCGGTCCTCCCAGCACAGGGGAAGAAGAGGCCATAGGATCAGAAGCTCTAAGAAACTTTGGTTAAATTGTGAGTTATATAAGACCCTGTCTCATAAACAAAACAATCAAACAAACAAAAGCAAAAACTTAGCATTTGAGATATTTCAATTTGTCCATCAATATTCTAAAAATTATGTACATTTTTATGTGTAAAATAACAAAGATAAATGAGAAATGAGTTCTTTAAAAATTTTACCAAAAAGTAAGCTGACACACACAAGAGTTATTTAGAGGGAGCGAAAAAGGAGTCATGTAAATAATGGTTACTTAGTGTTTTAGACCGGGAGAGACAGTGGAGGCTGATGGGGAAAGACTCTGAGATGGGTCTAACATCTGTATTACATTATAGAGTGTGTGTGTATGTGTGTGTGTGTGTGTGTGTGTGTGTGTGTGTGTGTGTGTACACTTGTGCTCATGAACACGGACATGGGACATGGCACCTAACACCTTCAATAAATCATTTGGGGCTTCTTCCTACTAATATTCATGTCTTTGAGTCTTTCATAAATATCCTGAAGTGTTGTCTTTGTACCTAAATGAATTTATATCCCTTTATTTGTTATTTTACTGCCCAGAACCCTGGTTAATTTTCCCATCACAGAAGCTATTTCCACGCTTTATCATTTGAAACATGCAGAAATGTAAGGAGAAAATCACAGCTGTCACCTGTGGTCTAGTTTGCCCTCACAATCCAGAAGCTTTTCAAATGTGACACAAATGCATTTATAGTTTTCCCTCCCCCAAAAATCTTATCTTGGCTCTTTGATTTCTGAGGTTTGACATTCCTTTCCTAGGGTTTAGAACATGTCTCTTTAAGGATCTGGATCATGTCTTGCCAACCTGGTGGACTGTCAACCCTGGGAAAGCAAAAACTCTTCTCTCACCTGCTACTGCCTTCCTAACTACTGAGAACTGCATGCACAGTAGGACTAATGAACATGCAGCTTGTACACACAATAGGGCTGAAGAATCATAGTCTGTATGTCAGGAATGGTGCTAAAGTGTAGCTACTTCTCTATCAGTGGTATGTTTCTGCTCACTACAGTATTTACTCTTAAGTATTTAATGTGCTTCACCATCTGTTATTTTCATAAAAATCAGTTTCAACCATCTCAAGCCTTTGTGTTCCTACCCCCTCCTCTCCCTGCTACTCCCCACTCCCAGTTTACCCAGGACATCTTAACCCTTTCCCCTTCCTGGGGTGATCCATGTGTGTCCCTCTCTGAGTTCTTCTCTTTACCTAGCTTCTTTGGGGTTGTGGGTTATAGCCTGTTTATCCTTTGCTTTGCACCTAATATTCACTTATGAGTCAGTACATACCGTGTTTGTCTTTCTGGGTCTGAGTTACCTCACTCAGGATGATTTTTTCTAGTTCCAACCATTTGCCTACAAATTTCATGACAACAATGTTTTTTTGTTTTTTGTTTTTTTTTTACTGCTGTGTAATACTCCAATGCGTAAATGTACCACATTTGCTTTATCCATTCTTCAGGAGGAACTGAGTTGGGGGAGGAAAGGGAGGGAGAACAATAAAAGAGATATCTCGACAGAATGAGCCATTTTGGAGTGAGGGAGAAATCTAGTGCCAGGGAAATCCCCAGGAATCCACAACGATGTCCCCAGCTAAGACTCACAGTAATGGTGGAGAGGGTGCTTAAACTAGCCTTCCCCTGTACTCAGATCAGTGACTCTCCTAATTGTCATCATAGAACCTACATCCAGCAACTGATGGAAGCAGATGCAGAGACCCACAGCCAAGCACCTGGCCAGGCTCCTGGAGTTCAGTTGAAGAGAGGGAAGGAGGGACTGTAAGAGCAAGGGGAACAAGATCATGAAACCAGAGACAGCTGACCCAAGCTAGTGGGAACCCATGGGACTCTTGACTGACAGCTGGGGAACCTGCACAGGACCACACTAAGCCCCTTGAATGAGGGTGACAGATGTGTGGCTTGATCTGTTTGTGAGTCCCCTAGCAATTGGACCAGACTCATCCCAAATACATGCACTCACTTTTTCTGAGCCCATTACCTATGGTGCAATGCCTTACTCAGCCTTGATGCAGAGGGGAGAGGCTTCTTCCTTCCTGCCACAACTTGGTATGCCAGTCTGTGCTGAATACCCAAGGGAGGCCTTACTCACTAGGAGGAGGGGGTGGGGGTGGAATGGGGGGAGATGGGGAGTGGAGCAGGAGAAGTGGAGGGAGGGGGAACAGTGAGTGGTGTGTAAAATGAAAAAAAAAACTTCAAATAAACAAGTAAACCTTAAAAAAACCAATTTTAAGATGGTCAGACTCTTTGACTTGTGTTTATCACTATGATAAACAGGGTTCTTAGAAGCACAATTTCTATTCATTGTTGCAGCAGAAACTTCTCTCTTTACTTCCATAAACTACAACTGAATCTTAAAGAGACAGAAGCAAAGTCCTAATTCAAAGACAAATGAGTGTAGCAATTCTAATACTAGAGATCCCCAAATTCCCTTTATTCGGTTTATTGGTGTTGGTTTATTATTGTAAAACCACAGTACACACTACCAGAACCTTTCCTTCATAAAACAAAACAAAACAAAACAAAAACAAAACATGGTTTCTGTTCTAGTTAAATTTAAAAATCATAATCATTTCTGACAAATTGCTATATTACACAAGGTTGCAATAAGCAATCATGAAGAAAGTTTGCATCTGTCAGAGTATTCTTCTGAATGATTTATGGTCTGATGATGCTCAGGTATACACTCACTAATATTATTAACATGATTGTGAGGTACTGGGGTCTCTGCTGAGTGGAATAAGCATCCAAGTCAACCAAAATCTACTACAGACTGCTGTCAGAGCTCTTCATATAGATTGGGAAAGTGTGTGGAAGTAATTGATTGTAATTTTTCACGTGTGCTTCCTCTCAGCAGAGAGTGGTGCCTGAAAACCCCTGCAACAGGTAGGTCTGGGGTGAGTTGGCTACAGCTTTGATTTATGAGAAAGGGTACAAGTGTCATATTTTACAAATACTTTTTTAGAATGAATCATAT
>CABHPP010138116.1:0-14911 GCA_902168425.1 Peromyscus attwateri
CAATTATATATATATATAGTGTATATATATATATTATATATTTTAATTTTAAATGCTGAATGTCATTTATTTAAGGGGGGAGGAGGTCTTAAATACAGGCTTACAGCACAATGGGAGGATCCTGGAGGGCAGAAGTTCGCTACCTGATGTTTTACAATCTCTGCTTCTTTTTTAAACTAATGACAGTGACAAATCTTCATAGTGTAAACATAGATTATTCCATGTCATTTCCTCCTTTTGTCAAATTAAAAAGAAAGGTTTTAACTACAGTTACAATATCCAGACCATTTGTATTTGGCAAAGTTAGAGAAATACTCTATTATCTATCTTATCTTGGTGGGTCTAAAGTTTTACACATTATTTAAATAATGATCAGGACCAAAGCTTTGGTGGCTGGCTCTGCCCCTCTCATTGGTCTGGCCTCCTCATGGCAGAGGTATCAGTGGGGGCCACAGTTACCACCCCAACTCTGGGGAGTTTTTAGGTCCATGCTGCCACTAAGTAGCATGCCTTTCGCTGCTCATAAACCTCATTTTAAGTGTTTGGTAGGAGGGTCTCAAAAGAGTCATGGTTTTTGCCACTAGCATTGAGCCAGGAAATCATCTCTTCAAGGAGACATACTTCTGTTCACTGCCAGAAAACAGAACCCCCTGAGAAAATGCTGCTACCAAGAAACTATGCTTGATAATGTTCTTTTGTGTGTTTAGAATCCTTCTTTTAAGCTTTCTTGGGTTTCATGTGGAAACTCTTGATGAATATTTGGGTGCCATATTAGGCAGAATTTTCCTGTCCTGGCAGCTGCTTCCAAATTACCACACGGAGGCTTATACTAATTGTAAATACTTGGCTGATAGCTCAGGCTTATTACTAAGTAGCTCTTACCTTGTATATTAGCCCATATTCCTTATTTATGCCACATGGAGGTACCTTTGTTAGCATGGCACATTCATCTCCTGCTCCCTCTGCATCTGGCTGTTGACTCATGACTCAATTCACCTCTTTCTCATCATCCTCAATTTGGCTTTCCCACCTAACTTTATACTATTCAGCTATTGGTCAGTCAGCTTCTTTATTAAACCAATCACAATGACAAATCTTCATAGTATACAAAAGGATTATTGCATGCACATCAGTAGCTGAATTTTTCTCTGGTCCTGCCCAGTCCTATGGACCCTACAGCTCCTTATAAAATAATCACTCATAAGCTTATATTAATTAAAACTACTTGGCCATTAGCTCAGGCTAACTACTGACTAGCTCTTACACTTAAACTCAGGCTATTTCTGTTAATCTATATGTCCCCATGCGTTCCCTGGCTTTACCTGTGTGCTATTACATGCTGCTCCCTGGATGATGGACTGTTGTCTCCTGACTCAGGCTTCTTCTTTCCAGAATTCTCCTTGTCTATTTATCCCACCTACACTTCCTGCCTGGCTACTGGCCAATCAGCTTTTATTTATCAACCAATCCGAGCAACACATTCACAGAATACAGAATATCCTACAGCACACATCCCTACAACTTCCTGTGCATTTCTCTCTCCATCTTTCAGATGCGCTCTGACTCTCTGTGATTACTTTTTGTTAACTAGTTGCTAGTTCCACCACTTGGCCCAAGGTTGATTTTACTTTATTAATGCAGATGCAAACTCAGGTTTCACAGTGTTAATCATATATCCTGCAACAAAAGTGATGTATTTTTATTTCAAAGTTGACACAAAATTGAAAAACCCAGGAAGAGGGGACATCAACTGAAGGACTGCTTCCAACAAATGGGTTGGTGGGTGTTTTTCTGGATAATTGTCTTGATTGATGATTAATAGGGGAAGGGCTAGTCCTCTATGAATATTGCTATTCCTGGCCAGGTCTGTGTAAGAATTATAACACACCAAGTCAATAAGCAGTATTCCTCTATTGTCGATGTTTATTTTAATCCCTCCAGGTCCCTGCCTGAGTTCCAGACTTGATTTTCATTGATGATAGAGTGATTGTAACCATAAGCTAAATAAAGCCTTTTCTCTCCAGGTTGCTTTTGGGCATAATGTTTATCATACTAATAGAGAAGAAAACTAAAACTAAAACAAGAATGAAGATTTTCCAGAGAACTATGCCAAGGACAGAATTAGAATGCTACTTCAAGTGGTGAGGATCTAGAAACCAAAGATAAATTATAATATTTCTATAAGTAAACAAATGAGATTTTAATGAAAGGATAAAGGTAAATAAATATGTTTGTGCATGGAATGAATTAATATTTTTATTAAAATTATGCAAATTCATGTGATTTCAGTGAAACTTAAAATAGATAAATGTTACCCTTGCATTAGAGTCAAAGAGGGTCCTAGTTTGCCACTGCAATAACCCAAGTTTGCTCCTGACTTGAAGGAAAAATCTTAGAAGAAGACTATGAGAAGGAAAAATTTAGCGTTATTCAAAACTAGACCTGGTGAAGATGGAAGAATGATTTCTTATTTGTTCTAGTTTGAGGTTACAAGTATACACAGAAACCAAGGACACAAGGAACTAGGGACACACAGGATCCCTGGGCTTAAGGCATCAAAGGTCACATGAGATCTGGGAAAACATGAGAGTACAGACACATACGACCTAGGGACACATAGGACCTAGGAACACACAGGACCTAGGGACACAAAGGACCCAGGGACACACAGGACCTAGGGACACACAGGACCCAGGGACACACACAGGTCTTTCATATGGAAAGAAAGAAACTGGACATGAACAGGAAGACTGTTTCCCAAGTAATAAAGATGTCTTTTTCTGTATCTCTGTTTCTCTATTTGTCACTGCCTGTCTGTCTCTGTCTCTCTCTCTCTCTATGTCACTGTCCGAGTCTCTCTGCATCTCTGTGTCTCTGTCTGTGGCTCTCTTTTTGTCACTGTATGTCATCACTGTCTGTGTCTCTGTCTCTTTGTCTCTCTCTTTCTGTCCTGTCAGTCATTCTTTTGGCCAGACTATGACATTGAACCCAGATTTCATACAAGTGGTTTCTTCACTAAGGTATCACCAATGAGGTAGACTCTGTAATTCTAAAGAAAGACTTAGTTTAGTAAATGAGTAAACATTTTATCTTAGAAATTTCTTTTCTTACTTTTAGAATTTATAGTGGCAAAAGGGGGTGTGATATAAATTTGGTAAATGATTTAGAAGAAGAAAGGCAAAGAGAGGAAGAAGTGAAAGTAAGCCCATAAGGCCATTTCTGCAAAGTATGACCTAGTTACAGTTCAAAAGAATGAATTTTTCCCATTGTTGCTGACTGCAAAATTTGTGTTTTTAAGAGTAACTGGTTTCATATGATGTTATCATGGTATCATGGTACAATTTGTTCTCCCTAGTGATTTAACACACTTGCAAATCCTCACATCTGTGTCAGTCATTGTTGATAGATGTAAGGTGATGGAAAAATATCCATAACACCACATTTCTAGTTTTTACATCTCAAAACTTTATGGAAATCTCAACTGCATCCAGGACCACATAAGAACAACTTAATTATAGTAGGTATTTTTTGTCTTGAGAATAACTTCCAAGGATTTTTTTTTGTATTTCTTTATTTTAAAAAATGTGTACTTCATAAGTTGAAATGTAGGAGGACAGAAGGGCACCAGCTATGATTCAATAGTTCATTCAGAGGTCTTTAGGTTGCAAGTCTCTGCTGTTCATTTCAAGCACGGTTTTCAGACTTTGTGATTTTACTTTCAAATGAAAACTCCTTGCTCTTTTTGATATGCTGATATCTTAGAATATCACACATTTCATTCAGATTTTTAGTGCATACTTCTTCCTAGTCTCCTTCTGCCTATCTCTTTATTCTCCCAAAGGCATTTTCTTGAAATACAGTATATTGCTTTATACTCCAGCATAAAAGCATGGAATTTAAAAATCTTCTGTACCTATGATCTCATTTCTTTCATTTTCCCACTTTTAAGCTTTTTTTTTTGTATGGCTGTAAAACATACATTTAAATAATTTCTTCTTGTTGAATTCTTTGGCTTAGACAATGTAATTGACCTCCCTGCAACCAAGAAATCTTTCTGGCTTATTTTTAGATATATTTGTCACCACCTGCTGTCCAGGTAGTTAGATGTCTTCTAGAGACTACTGCTAAATAAGATTAGTGAGGACTGATTTCAAGTTCAAAATAGCTTAACATAGCACACAGGCACATACCACAGCTCCTCTTCCTGGAGCGGGTAGACATATGATTGTTAATCAATTTCAATAAGTGTCATATCTCTGTAAATATTAGATAGACAGCAGTATGATCCAGTGATTCTAGTTCATGGGCCCCTACACAAACCACACACAGATATTCATGCATATGTAATCAAATATAGTAAAATAAATCTTTAAAATAAATAAATATTGGAACTACATTTAGAAAACCATTGAAAGCAAAGTTAAGTCAGTATGTAATATGAGTACTTTGTATTTAAAATTAAGTACTGTGTTAATTAATCACATATTTAAAATCTAGTAATGCATATTTTTTTGTTTTCAACAGATTATCTTTATTTTTTAAATAAATTTTTCATTAAGAGATTTTCTATTCATTTTACATACCAACCACAGATTCCCCTGTCCTCCCTCCTCCTGTCCCCCAGCCTTCCCCCCCAACATACCCCCCATTCCCATCTCCTCCAAGGCAAAGTTTCTGATGGGGAGTCAGGAGAGCCTGGTACATTTAGCTGAGGCAGGTCCAAGCCCCTCCTTTCTACAACAAGGCTGCCACAAAGTGGTTCCAAAAAGTCAGCTCATATACTAGGGACAGGTTCTGATCTCACTGCCTGGGGGCCCTCTATACTGTTCAACTCAAACAACTGTCTCGACTGTCCAGAAGGCCCAGTCCTGTACCATGGGGGCTCCTTAGCTATTGGTCCACAGTTCATGCCTTTCAACTAGTTTGGATAGTTGTCTATGTACTTTTTCCAGTCATGGCCTCAATATCCCTTGCTCACAGAATCCTTCCCCTCCCCTATCAACTGCTGGAACAGGAACAGAGTGGAAGAACTAGGGAGAAACAGAGTCCTGGGGGTGGCAGAGGTTCCCAGGAATCCACAGGGATGACTCCACCATAGACTACTGGCAATGGTTGAGAGGGTGCCTGAGCTGACCCACTCTGGTAATCGGATGGCTGAATACCCTAACTGTCATCATAGAACATGCATCCAGTGACTAATGGAGACAGTTGCAGAGATCCTTGCTGGGTCCCAGGCAGAGCTCAAGAAGTAGAAACACACCAATTTTAAAGACAATATTTTTAAACATTACAAATATTTAATTTTCTTTATCTTTTTATACAAGGCTGGATACTATGAAAATACAATTTTGGAAAAGAAAGTTTTATAAAATATGGGACTAGTATTGGTTTGTAGTTTCTAAGTTTCAAAAAAATAAAAGAATTATAGGTATAAAAACTGGTATAGTTTTCAATTGCCCTTCATCCACCAAAAAGAAAAAACAATGACTGTAAATTTGTTCACAATTGGTTTCTGAAATGGGAAAGAACCCATGCTCAGGTCCACATTGTTTTAATGAACCAATGATGTATGTAATGCATCATAACCTTGTTGACAGGATATTGGTGAGTTATGCTTACTCATGGAGAAATGATTTTATGTCAAGTACATTAAGCATCTTGTAAAAGATACCAGTGAGTTTTTATCTGAAACAGAAAAAATGAAGACAGACTGTGGCATTAGGACACATTGTGGACACAGGGAATTCCTCTTCTGAAGAGTCTTTGCAGGAAGAGGACATTCTGTTCGTATTCTATTGCTGCTATAACAAATTTACTAGGAACTTACAGATAAATCAATGAAAATTCATTTCCTTAATAGTTGTTGATCACAAGTCATTATGTGTTTTTTCAGACTGAAGTGTGGGCAGGGGGAGGGCTTTTTATGAAAGCTCCAGAGGAGAATTAATTTTTATTATTCTTTTATAGATCTTTGGCAAAATTAAGGTTTCTGTGTTTAATGGTCTAAAATGAGCTTTCTTTGCTATTTGCCTTGTGAGGACTATTGCAAAATCACTTTATTTGTGGTTCTTTCTTCCCTTCCTCAAAGCTGGTAACACGAGTGTATGCTTTTCGTGTCCCAAATGATAGCTTCTCCCCCATCTACTCTTCGTTCTCCTTCTCTTTCCTTCTCACAGACTTAGCCAAGGAAAGTTTTCCTCATGTAGTTGGATTAACACAATCAAGACAGACATCCTCAAGATCTGTCCCCTTACACCTGTGCAATCCTTTATTGCCATCCAAGAGTTTATCTGTATTCCTGCGATTAGAATTTGAGCATCTGGGAAGATCTACGATAGTCTGTCTACCACAATTTTTGACATCATTCACATCTGGCGCCCAACTTTCATGGTACTAATTCATGAAAAAACCACTCGCCTGTTGCCTTGTGGGCCCTAGATCAGATCTGAGCTACCTTCACCTGGTTGTGGTGGAGCACCCTGGTTGGATTTACTGAAGGAGGCAGAGACTCGAGGATCCCGAGTTTGAAGCCGACCTAGGAAGCTTGCTAAGGAGAAGCTTTGGCAAGGGCCGAACCACAAACAGTGGTGGGGCCATGGAAGCAGAGGCTGCTGCTCGGAGTTGCTGGCTCCTTCTCATCATGTTGGTGACTGCGGTGATGCTGCTACCTGGGAGGAAGGGCTTACTGCTGCTGGTTCAGAGAAGAATTGCCAGGACCATCGTGTTACAAGAAAGCATTGGCAAAGGACA
Source organism: Peromyscus attwateri (assembly GCA_902168425.1). Lineage (NCBI taxonomy): Eukaryota > Metazoa > Chordata > Mammalia > Rodentia > Cricetidae > Peromyscus > Peromyscus attwateri. The sequence goes on from CABHPP010138116.1 coordinate 6,751, forward strand.
GTTTGGAAAAGTTTGGCAAGACAAATGGTGGGGAGAAATTGCTGTGAAGATTTTCTCTTCTAGGGAAGAACGTTTATGGTTCTGAGAGACAGACATTTATCAGACTGTGATTGCTCCAAACCACAGAGGAGGCACAAAAAAAAAAAAAAAATTCTGCAGGGAACCATGACCACACCTAACAGCGACTTTGAAATCTTCAAAAAGATGACAGGAGCCCACAATGACGATTCCACATGGACTATGATAAAGCCATTGAGCTGATTAACACCACCAAAAGATTGACTTTGGACTACAAACTGCTCAGGACAATTTGGAGATGGCTAGCTGAGATGATCCAGATTCACAGACTACTTGAACAAGGACTTGAAACAAGCCCTGCACTTTCTCATTATGCAGCGACTCAACAAATGATACACTAACTCTCTTAGGATTTGACAATAAACCCACAAATTTTCTTTTCAGGATTCCCTAAAGATGCCTTCACCCCCAGAAAGCAGCAAGTAATTTTAAGAAAACCACACCCACATTTCTAAGAGGTGGGATGGGAGGTTTTTGGTTGTTTAATAAGTTATGGATATTGTCATTTTTTATGATGGTTGGTTACAAGCTGTTAATTGTTAATGGTCAGGAAAAAAGATGAACAAGGAGATTAGATTCAGAGGTTTTGTTTAAAAAAAAGAAAAAGAAAAAAGAGAATATAGATATGAGGTAGATCACTGAATCTACTCTAAAAAAAGATAAAAAAAAAGATAAATGAGTAGATCATTGAATCTACTGTAAAAAGAAAAAGGGGAAGATATAAAAATGACAAAAGGTAGATTATTGAATCTATTATGAAAAGAAAACAGAGAATATGGATATAAGATAAATAGGTCAATTACTGAATCTACTTTTAAAAAGGAACTACTTGCTTTAAATAGGATAAGTAATGAAAATTTTTTGTCTGAGTTTATCAAATGTTACTGGACTGGACATTGTATATATATATATATATATATATATATATAATAGAATTTTTTATCTGAATCTTTCAAATGTTAGTGGACTAGATATTGTTAATGTAATTCTTGACTGTATATATTGTGTATACTTATTGGATAGTTTTTCTTGCATTAGTTATAAGCTTTTATAATTTTAGACAAAAAAGGGGGAAATATAGTGGTATTGTGTTCCCCAAAATATTGTGTGACCATAATAAACTTATCTGGGGTCAGAGAACAGAATAGCCACTAGACATAGAGGCCAGAAAATGGTGGCACACACGCCTTTAATCCTATCACTTGGGAGGCAGAGATCCATCCGGATCTCTGTGAGTTTAAAGCTACACTGGAAACAGCCAGGCATGGTGACTCACGCCTTTAACCCCAAGAAGTGATGGCAGAAAGCAGAAAGGTATATAAGGCATGAGGACCAGAAACTAGATGCTTTTGGCTGATTAAGCTTTTAGGCTTTGAGCATCACAGTTCAGCTGAGATCCATTCAGATGAGGACTCAGAAGCTTCCAGTCTGAGGAAACAGGATCAGCTGAGGAATTGGCAAGGTGAGGTGGCTGTGGCTTGTTCTGCTTCTCTGATCTTCCAGAATTCACTCCAATAACTGGCATCGGGTTTGTTTTTCTTAATTAGAACTTTTAAGATTCGTGCAACATTATCCAGAGAACCCTTTACAAGTGCTAACAAAACGGACTGGATGGCTTAAATAAGATCATTTATTTTCCTCACTGTTCTAGAGCCAAAATTTTAGAGCCTTAGGTTTAAGAATTTTTTTTCTGATGACTATTTTTTTTTCTCTTTTCTTTTTTTTTACTTACACATGGCTAAATTTTTGCTCTACCCCAAATGATACATTTTACCTCTGTGTGTGTGTGTGTGTGTGTGTGTGTGTGTGTGTGTGTGTGTGTCTGTTGTTTCTCTGTGGGTGCAGTTTTCTTAGAAGGAGACTAGTCTAACTAGATTAGGGTCTGTGCTGCTGCAGATATTATATTATATTTCTCTGAAGGCCGTATTTGCAAATACACTCAGTTTCTGAGATGCTGCATAACAGTGCTTTGATAGGAGTGTTGGCAGTGATATATTGAAGCCCACCATATCCAGTGAAGCTCAAAGTATACATCAGGCTGATGAGAGGACCTGTGTGTAAAAGGCACTTGCAGCCAAGTCTCATGCCCTGAATTCAAACTCTAGATCTCTCATTAGGGAAGCTGAAACTGACTCCAGTTCAATGTCCTATGATGTCTACATGTGCATTCTGCCTTGCATGCTTATACAAATAACCCATGCACACATGCTTTTGTGTGCACATGCATGCGTGCATGCACACACACACACACAATAATTAAATAAATACATACACAAATATATAAATGCCATAGGCAGTTTAAAAATGTATTATTTCAAGGATAATCACAGATAAATCGGATAAATCAGATTTCTCTAATCAGATAAATCTAGCAGTTCACAGTGCTGCCTACCCTGGTGCAGAAAGAATCTCATATCATTTATATCACATACTTCATCATATAATTATGTCATTATTTCCTTTCCCCATAGATAATTATTTCAGTAAATATATTGCCAAATTTTAACCACAGGATTTGTTTTCAGAAAATATACATATATAATAATAGTAATATCTGGCTACATGTTATTAGTGAATTCGTATCTCTTATGTTTAGGCTCTATATTTGCACAGGCTTAAAAATCCTACTTATGCCAATGAAAATGTATTTATTGGTAGATGCTAGTATAACTAACACATATAAAGTATAATAATGAAATAATTATATGATTAAATGGTTATACTTTAAAGCCCTCACCACTGTTTGAAGCATCACATAAGGAGACTGGAAATGCCACTGTAATGAGGTTATGCCATGAGTCGGGTTCTGAGAATTCATGCAGAAGAGATAAACAAAGGTGCTGGCAGCTCAGGAAAAGAGAAGAATTGCGAAAACTTTCTGAGAGAAACAACACTAATGTTCCCAGGTAAAGACAGGAATTAAATGAAGAGGGGAATTTGGGTCCAGCCACTTCTGAATCTGAGAATAAAGACATGCATTCTTCCCTTTCTAGAAATAGCAACAGACTGAGGAGTCCATTTGGCCTAAAACCTGGAGCAGTGTGGTTAGAGAGGTGAGGCAATGATGGGAAAATGGAAATATCCATGGACAGCAAGGAAATTGGAGGTATAATCACATTCCTCATCTTTGAAATCTGTTAGGCTCTGCAAGATATTAGAACCTCATCTCAGAAGTAATGGATAATCTCATAATGATGATAATATTCTCTGCAAACTCAATGATGAAACGACTGTATGCATGTTTTGCTAAATAAATGAGGAATAAATAAGGATAGAATATTGAAATATTTGAGGAGTAACAAATTATAGCAACAGTACAAAAACAATGAAGCTAACGAGGCCTTAAAAAGTGACAATTGTTTTTCCAGATATTGAAATAATGCTCCTCCTTTAGGCACAAGTTATAGAAATATTCTCTTAGATACATTTCATTATAGAAGAAATCCCATGCTGGGACTTCAAGTGTCTCTTTCCAAAGAAAGTATCTGTTGAGAGGACAATAGAGAGGTGCAATCTGGGAACTGACTAAATATAGTTTACTACTAAAGCTGTATTAGAATTTGCAAACAGACCACATTATTCAGGAAGGTAAGACAATGAAACAACATCCAAAAAACGAAGACCCTGAGTCCAGAAGAACAGTTTAAAAGATTACATATGGAAGGCAGACAAGAAAAAGAATGACAAATTCTTGGCTCAAAAACCTGTCTTTACGGATTATTTTTATATTTGTGTTATTTCTCACTTATAAAATTGCCTATATTTATTTTTAAGTAGAGTGCTTTTTTTTTTCTTTTTATACTTGACTTTATATTCTTCATGAGTAATTTTTAGTTTAGGCAGCCTTAACAAGTCAACACTCAATTGTAAACATGGCAATTGTTATGCAGTGGGAGTAAAATCATTTTAAAAGGGTAAATGGTGTAATATCTTTAATTCTAAATGTTAAAATCTTGTTTCAGTTATACATAAACACAATGTAAAAATTCTAGCTATATTTTGGATAAAATAATATTTCTTCTATGTTATATAGTAATGCCTTTCCAAGAGAAAACAAAATCATGGGATGTCTCAATTCTTGATTCATTGTATTTCTAGTGATGTTACATTTTTCTGTTTGAAATATATAGTGATAATGAGGAGAAATAAAATAATTATACAAGCTAGAGTTTCTTTAACTTATTAAGAAAAGAATTATCCAAGGACAAATGACTGATGATATATTTTCCTGAGTAATAAAGAAAAAAATCTTAAATATATTACTGCAGACACTTGCTAGCAAGCACTATTGAACATAAACTTACCAATATGATATTGGTAATTTTCTGATAAAGGGTTTTGTTAAATAAAATAATGAGACCTTAAGAAATATCATCAGGTAATTACAATGAAGATTTGTTAAGCAACAAATATTCCAAAGTGAAGAACTAAAAAAAAATAAATAAATCTGAGGTCCTAAGCTATGCCACCTTTTGACAAAAATCACTCACGCAGTTAAGAGTACATTTTTCAAATATTTTTGCTCTAAAACATCTGTCAACAGAAGTATTTGCTCAAATGCACATTTCCTTCTTTCATCTTGCTCCTGCATGGACATAATGGACAATTTATAACATCTGTTCTAAGGTATGCTTGGCTCCAGATGGTCTGTCTTAAGGTTTATGGTGCTGAACTCTGGATCTAAAGTGCACATGTCTAAATGCCTAGCAAAATGAAAACCATTTTGAACAAAGAAAAAAAAAGGGGGGGTAATATACGTTGCCTTACTGCCTGAGTGCCTGTGTGTCCTACATTCTTATAAAAATGAAATGACCATCTGTCTGAAGAAATCAAGCCACTCTGAAATTTCAGAACAGAACCTCAGCTGTACTTCTGAAAAATATCTCTCTAAGACATGCAAATCACAGTTTCTTCAGAAGTCTACTGACTATTAAGAACCTAAGAGAACTTCATTTCAAAGCTTTGTTTCCTAATGCTTGCTGGCAGAGAAAGACAGTGAATAATGCTATTTCTCTATGCCTTCCAAATTCTGTTCCCCGACTGCTTCATTACAGAGTAATACACACAATATTTTTATTTGATCTTTCTACATTTATGCATGCCAAATTATATTTAACATCATATTTTGAAATTTTCAAGGGGCAAAAACTAGACAAATTTTGTCATACGTTGTCAAACAGCATTACCAATGTCAAGTTGGTACCATTTCTCCAGAAATAACTTTTATTGGAAATGGTCCAATGCCATTCACTAACCTAGTAAATATAATGTGTATCTTATCTCTATGTACAAAAGTTCTCAAAGCCAGACTTCATCGGCTAAATCAATTTTAGCTCAATAGTTTATTTTCCTTGAATTTTATTTTCAAGTATTCTTTTTCAAGATCGTTCCCTATATATCAATACACTGAAATCCATGTAATAAATATATTACTCAGATCATAGTGTTTTGTCAAGTAGAATAGACTCTGAAGTTAAGAACTGTAGCATTCATTTTTACTCGTTATTACCTGAGCTTGAGTGACAAGTATCTATGTAATGGGAAAGAAACTGGTCCTCTTCGAGGTCAGCAAGTGCTCTAACTGCTTAAGTGCTCTTGATATCCATCTCTCCAGGTCTCTTTAGAATATTCTTTTTTAAATTTTTTCTTTATTTTACATACCAACCACAGTTTCCCCCCTCTCCTTTCCTCCCATCCCCTCCTCCCACCTACCTGTACCCCCACTCCCCTTCCATTCCTCCTCCCTCTTCATTCAGGTGGGGTAAGTTCTCCCTCGGGAATCCACAGAGCATGCATGCCACATCAAGTTGAGGTGGGACCAAGCTCCCTCCCCTGCATCAAGGCTGAACAAGGCATCCCACCATAGGGAATAAGTTCCAAAGAGCCAGCTCATGCATCAGGGACAGGTCCTGGTTCTACTGCTAGGGGCCCGACAGAAGACCAAGCTACACAGCTGTCACCTAAATGCAGAGAGCCTTGGTGGGTCCCATGCTGGCTCCCCAGCTGTACATCCAGAATCTGTGAGCTCCTACAAGCTCAGGTAAACTGTCTCATGATCTTGACGCCCTATTGCTCATATAATCCCTCCACCCTGTCTTCAACTGGACTTCCAGAGCTTGGCCCAGTGCTTGGATGTGAATCCCTGCATCTGTTTCCATCCGTTACTGGATGAAGTTGGGGGGTGGTGGTAGGGAGGAGGGAATGGGAGGATGGGAACATGAGAGATCAGGATGGTCGAGTTGTGGGCAGGACAGAGGAGGAGAGTAATAAAAGAGATATCTTTTTTTTTTTTTTAGTTTTTCGAGACAGGGTTTCTCTGTGTAGCTTTGCGCCTTTCCTGGAGCTCACTTGGTAGCCCAGGCTGGCCTCGAACTCACAGAGATCCGCCTGCCTCTGCCTCCCGAGTGCTGGGATTAAAGGCGTGTGCCACCAACGCCCGGCTAAAAGAGATATCTTGATAGAAGGTCTATTAAGGGGTTAGGGAGAAACATGGTGCCAGCAAAACTCCCAGGAAAGCACAAGGATGACCCCAGCTAAGACTCCCAGCTATAGTGGAGTCTCTTGTAATTAGACTGATGACTACCCTAGTTGTCACCAGAGAGCATCTGGTAACTGATGGAAGCAGATGTAGAATATTATTTAAGAAATTACTTTACGTGTAAAAGATAGAACTTACATTTAAAAATATCTCTTGGTTAAAGTTCAATGCTATTCATGATATACAGATGACATACAAATGTACAATTTAATAACTCAGTAGAGTTGTTAAATTAAGTTGACAATTCCATACTGTTGATGAAATTATAATGAATGATTGTTATAAATGACTGGCAAAGGCGGCAATGAATTTGAGTACATTAATTTGAGTTTGTTTCTCAGGGAACACTGTCCTCTCTGGCAACGTTTTATCAAATGGAGAATCACAGATAACCAAGGAAACAGGATGGAACGTTTGTAGACAGACAAAGCAGCCAAGTCAACTCCCCTCATTAATGGAGTTGTAAATGTCATCGCCAGATTGTACTCTGGAATAAACCTTTGAACGTTTTGTAGAATTTTGTTTCACTGTCAGTTTTTCATACTATGTAACAGAACAAAAGGCAAAGAAATAAGTAGACATGTTTGTTTAATTGTTTTGTCCATTAGAACTGAGTATTCTATTTTTCTGCTACCTTTACAAAATTACTGTTTTCATAGAAAAGACACATAATTCTTTTCCTAAATGAAGAAACAATATGGGTTTCTCATTTAATGAAATATACTTGCTTAGACATAATCGTTTTAAAGAAATTTTTATAATAAAAACAACTCAAAAATTGTGATTATTCTTGCTTCTGAATGTTAAAGGCTTCTCAAAAATGTTCTTATTGTTATCAAATGAATCACTTCAGAAATGTATTTATTCAATTAATAAATTTATTTTTAGGTACTCAATTAGCTTTTTTTTTTCCTAACAAGTTGGGGTCTATTGCTTTAAACAAAGCAATGAACTGCATCAATATACTAAAACCCATATGCTTGATTTTATAGAAGTGGAGAGTAGAGTGTAGGCTCTGGAAGCCAGGGGAGTTAGTAGGTAGAGACTATGAAAAAGTCGTAATATATAGGTGAGATATTCCCTTGGAGCCTGTCTCCAGACTCCATACATTTATGAACCAAGAGAAAGCAAGGAATTGAGTGAGTCACTAATAGTCAAAGGCAATTCCATAAAATTCCTAAATGACAGGGACTGGAGAATTTCTGCACTGGTATAGATATTATATGCATTGGAGTATAGAGTACTTGAATAGACACAGAAGCTCTATGATCCTCCCTCCCATGTGTCTCCCTATACCTTTCTTTCTTTCTTTCTTTCTTTCTTTCTTTCTTTCTTTCTTTCTTTCTTTCTTTCTTTCTTTCTTTCTTTCTTTCTCTCTCTCTTTCTTTCTTTCTTTCTTTCTTTCTCTTTCTCTCTTTCGTTCTTTCTTTCTTTCTTTCTTTCTTTCTTTCTTTCTTTCTTTCTTTCTTTCTTTCTTTCTTTCTTTCTTCCTTCCTTCCTTTCTTTCTTTCTTTCTTTCTTTCTTTCTTTCTTTCTTTCTTTCTT
>CABHPP010138116.1:14921-66636 GCA_902168425.1 Peromyscus attwateri
CTTTCTTTCTTTCTTTCTTTCTTTCTTTCTTTCTTTCTTTCTTTCTTGCTTGCTTTCTTTTTCTTGTTGTTGTTCCTGAACTGTATACATTACTATAACTTGATAACAATAACTTGATAAGGAAGGCCTTGACTTGAGCTCTGTGAGCCGGACTAGGTATTTTAAAACTGAAATAGTTCAAAAAAGACCATCCCCACTTCCAGTTGTATGGTCCAAATACCAGATGTTGGGCTTATGCTCAAACTCAAATTCATTACTGGTGTTTAACACAAGTGAGTGCATCCTTATAAGATTAAGTGCCCTTTAAGTTCTGGGATGTGACAAACACCAGTCAAATAGTGTTAGAAATGAATTAAGTTGTTTGAACTTATTTGTTATTGGAGTAGAGACTTAAAGAGTTCATGTATGTGGGAGTAGCATGTATTATCATAAACTCAAGGCCTTACTCTTCATTAAAATTGGACTGTTGAGAATATTTTCCATTTACAAATAATATAATTAATCTGAGCTCATTATATGAGCCCTATTGATCCTAAAAGGGATTTAATGACATTGTATGAAGTTTAAATGCTTGCTCTTATGAAGAAAACTAAGTTTATGTGTCTGTTCTTCTGATAGTTGTCTAGGGAATTAAATTTACTTGTGAAAGACAGCATATTATTTTCATGTCTCAATTACCTAGGGACTATTATCATTTCTTTAGACAACCAATGCTTAACTATACAACACATTTTGACTCCTACAATCCATCATCATAACTCAGTCAGTTGATTCCATTTATCATTGCGCCTAAAGCCTTTGTTCATCGAATATTAAGGTAAATATAACAGTCATACACAGCTTTGTTGTTACCAGGGTCACAAAGCTAGGTAAAAAATTCCTTTTCATCCTTGATTATGAAAGCAACAGCCACTCCATCAGCCATGCTAAGTAGATACTTAGGTTTCCACTACTTCAGCTCCTGAGAGGTGCAGATGTAACACAGTGGTCATTCATGTAAGCTCAGCTGCAGCATAGGGGGGAATCTAAGCCATCAAACTCTCATTATAGGAAATGAACCATTCACTGCCTCAAAAGATGACTAAGAAAAGAGACAACTTTGTCATTAGCACTAGAGCATTTACTACTCCAACTGGTCCTATTTTTTACACTAACTACAGTTGTCAGTGTCCTTTGGTTGAATGTAACTTCTTCCTTGTTTAGACTTATTATTTGCTAAATTTAGGCTTTGATTCTCAAGCGTTTAGCTATTTTTCAAGAAATTATCAAAATCGTATAGCTCTAAGCAAAGCTACTTCAATTGTTACTATACATACGTGGTTTCAATTTAATATTAACAATGTAATACATGTTTATATAGTTATTATTTATTTATATATAAACAATTATTTACATACATATAAGCAAATATATACACTATATATAAAATATGTAAATAAAAATATATAAATAAAAGCATATATAAAAATATAAAACGTTTTTGGGACAACCTGCACCAATTAAAGAAATAGTTAAATCTACTAAATGGTAATAAGAATTCAGAGTACAATATTGTTTTGGCCCTATTCTTTCTGCCAGCATGTATTTTCAACTTACAGTAGATTTCCAAAGTTCTAGTGAGCACAACTACTACTCAGCGACTTGCTTGTATGTTTTACTTCAAGTAATTAATCACCTGTAGACAATGATAAATCAAGGTTTTTTGTTTTTGTTTTTTTTTTTGGTTGTTAAGTTGAATTTTATAAGCACATCTCTTTGTGACTACAGATGGCTAAAATTTCTGAAGTTTCCTAAAAGAAAAACATGGATTCAAAATGTGGGTTTTGTGGGTTTCCCTTGGTTAAATGATTGCTTTAAGGAAGTTCTACTATGCACTTAAATTTATAATAAACAGAAAACAAAACAAACACAAGCCCTCCCCTTTCTCTGTCCCCACCCACCACATAAGCTGCTTTCCTCAGACTGTGTGCCTGCCTGATTCACAAGGTACATGTCCTCTCTCTCACTCAATCTGTTTGATTCTAGTGGTGAATTCTTTCAGATGCAGTGGTGCAGAATCCAGCACTTGGGAGACTATGGTAACAGAATTTAAAGTTTGAGATCAGTTTAAGCGACATAGTGACTTTCTGCAACAACTGAAGCTAAGCGTGTGTTTCAAGAAAACAAACAAGATGCTTCTGTGGGTTAACGTTTAAGGAACTTCAGTTTCTCTTCACATTTGGCAGCTGAGTTGACAGCATTATTTGGTGGTACCATACACATAGTGGAGTGGAAACTCTAGTGGGTTTTTTGTCAATTCCTCACCAGTTTATCATTATAACCAACAGTACTTTTATCACCTTCTGATGCATGATTCAAAAGTATCCTTCATGTAATATAGTATTTAGAAAGCAATAATATTTTCATTATTTACATATTTGTTGCCCATTTTCAATTAATACCCAAAGCAGTTATAACTATTTTTCTGCTTTCTTAGATGTGAATTGTACAAAATATTTCATTTTGATAATATTATTTTTGTCTTACATTACTCACTTAAAATTGCACTCCTTAAACATAATTTTAAATAGCTTTATTGTAATATCCTTTACCACAGATTTCAAACATTGGGTTGTATAAGGTTAATCAACTTTTAGTATACACAGGAAGTTAAATGACAATCATTTATACATAAATTTTAAGATATGTCATCTGCCTTTGTCACCACTAATAGCAATATATACAATAGTAAAAACTAGCATTCAAGCCGTCCTGGTGGAAATCACTGTGCCTTGCCCTTAACTCCTGGACAAAGGGCAAATCTGTTTTCTACCAATAATAACTTGGTTGCCTTTAACATTTATCTTGTAAAGTTCTAAAGTTCTTTTATGCTGTTGCACAAGTCACTGATTTATTACTTTTAGTCAACAATTAATCATATATTTACCAGTATATGATGGACATTTGTTTCCAAGCTTATGTATCATTCATAATACCATTATTATATGTTCACACTAAGTTTGTAAATATTTATTTCTGTTTATCTTAGGAAGAGTTTAGATGGATGGTTTTCCATGAATTAATAAAAGATGCTCTTTATGTTACTGTTTTTTTTTTCTAGGTCAAGTGTTTCTGTATGATTAGACACTTTGGTGGGCTTCTACGTCATTCTATTTTCACTCAATGCATAATCACAATTTCTGATGTTCCCTTTCAACATCATTTGTTGTTAGTATTTTTCAGTATAGTACTTGCTCACCTGGTGGATATAGCTGTCAAGCAGTTGAAAACAACATTATGCTTAAATATAAAATCCATTATAATGTGGTGATATATTATGTGCCCTAATAAAATTTGCCTGAAGATCAGAGAACAGAACAAGCAACTATATTAAACATAGATGCCATGCAGTGGTGGCACATACCTTTAATCCTAGCACTAGGGAGGCAGAGATCTGTCTGGATCTCTGTGAATTCAAAGCCTTCCTGGATTACATGAGATTGATTCAGTATAAGAGAAAAACAGAGCCAGATGGTGGCACACACCTTTAATCCCAGTACTTGGGAATCACATGCCTTTAATCCCGAACTTGAGATCTCATGCCTCTGCTACCAGTATTTGGGAAGCACACATACCTTTAATCCCAGCACTAGGAAGGAAGAAATGTGGCTGGGCAGAGAAAGGTACATAAGGTGTGAGGAGACAGGAACTAAATCCCCTTCAGCTAGAGGCCTTCCAGCTAGAGAGCTTCTTCAGCCGAGGACTCAGGCTTTCAAACAGGATTCTAGGAGTTGGCGAGGTGAAATGTGACAGTGGCTTGTTCCTTTGTCTCTCTGATCTTTCAGCATTAGACTCCAAAATCTGGCTCTAGGATTTTATTAAAAGACCATTTAGCAATTTGTGTTACAGTATAATTATAGTCTTCACCATTAGGTTCCAATCTCTATGTAGAGTCTGTTCTTACAATTAGTTAAAAAAACTATTGAATTATCTTTATGCTTATCCAGCATTGGAGGAGTACTCAGTTTCACAAATAGGAATGAGCATGATAAATTAAGCTGCTATCTTTATTTTACATGCATAATTTAAACATCATTTAAATAAATCTCTTCCCAAATCATTCTATGTCATTCCTTTCAAAAGTATCTGAAAGTGATAGAACTAAATCATGCACATAGACCACCAGAAAAATTCTTGTCACTGTACTTCCCTGCCCAATCTCTACTTTTATATGTTGTATTCTGAAACAGATGTATCAGTGAAATAGGGCCCATTTTAGAATGGTTGCACTTGTACTCTTGCCTTCTAAGTATCAATGAATGATACCTTTGGAAGGCTCACTTCTCCCACATTTACTTTAAAAGAGCTAAAATTGTACTTGGATTTTTTTGTTCCAAATGTGTTTCATAATCTGAATAAGACTAGAGAAAAGGGAAAAAGAGTGTGGTTAGGACAGAAAGTTGTTCTCAGAGAAAACAAGGGCAACCAAAAAAACAGAAACAGTGGATGTTTATAAGGGACAGAATGCTTTAAACTTTTGATAGACCAAAGCTTTTGCTTTAAAATGTCAATAAAGGTATATCTTTCTCAGAATTTAAATTTTCTTCCCACAATTGACCAACTAAATGAAAAAAAAGTAAGCTGAAAACAGACAAGTAAAATTAGAAGAAAATGCATCTTTGATCCAGAATATTGCTTTTGATCAAGTTTTCTATTTCATACAAAGCAGATCGTCATAGAGTAATATGCATATTTATGCTGTTGTTCAAAATACTCATGTTTGTGAACAACTTATACATTGAATAGCTCTGAGTGCAGTGAGTATGGAAAGGTTTCTTCGCAAACAATCTATTTTCTTCTAATATTTCTACAGTAAACAAAAGTAGTAAATTATGTCGAGCAAAATTCTCATATACTTCTGAGGCCTACATTCACATAAATTTTGAGATGTGTTTCCTAAAAATCTCAGTGAGAGTCTGTAGTCAATTGTTGCAAGGATTAAATCTTCATTTTGGGATGTTTGGAAACACTTTAACACAAGAAAGGGAGGAGGAGAAAGGGCTCCCCGTTAAAAGCCACCTGTGTACAGCAAGACATTCTTTTGTTTGTGGGCTTCAGAGAGAGCTCTGTACATGATACACGTCCACATAGGGAAGAACAAAGCCTGAATTTCAAAGGCTTGCCTCTTTTGTGATGGAAGAAAAGTGTTTTTTTCTTTGTAGCTTTATATTTCTAAGAAAGATTAACACAGAGAGAAAAGATCAGCCCTTGAGGTCACTAAATTTTGCTTCCTGACATTACTTATTCTTTCATTGAGTGGGCCTTGCATGGCATCTGTTTTTTCTTTCCCCTTTCCTTTTGTAAGGACTTTATATTGCCTAAAATTAATTGACGAACATAGTCACTATTGATAGAGGTGACAAAGTGAACTCAGAAATTTAGTGGGTATAGACTCATGACTTATAATGTGTAAAAATATTTTTAATAGTTTTCAGTGTTAATATTTCGTATCTTGCCTATCTATTTTTCCTTCATCCTTTATGAAGTCATTTTGGACAGCCTCCCACATACAAGTTCAAGTCTCTGAACCCTGCCTGCAAAATGTAGTCACATGGATTTTTATTCATCTTCTCCCAGCATCACTTTTTTTTAGCCTTTAGAGTTGGATACAGCCTTCCTTTAGACAAACGATGAGGTTAATTTTGTCAACTTGACACAATCTAGAGTTGAATCACCCAGGAAGATAATCTCAGTGCAAATTTGTAGCGATTATGTTGGGCTGTGGGCAGGACTTTAGAGAGTATTGTCTTTGAGACAATGATGTTAATTGATGGGAGAAGACAACATTTGAAACTGGGTGGCACTATTTCTTGGGTGTGAGGCCTAGATGTATAAATAAGGAGAAAGTGAGCTGAGAAAAGACACTGCTCATTCATCCTCTGTCTGCTCTTTACTGTGACTGTCACTGTCTGCTTTAAGTCTGGCTGCCTTGAGTTCCTCACAGTGATGGGCATTAAACAGGAGCTGTTAGCTAAAACAAACCTGTTCTTCTAACTTGCTAGGTATTTTATAATAGCAACATCAAACAAAAGTAGAAAAATCACCTATTTGGTCTCTTTTGCCTGTGACAGTTTTAAATGTTCTGTCCAAAACCATTTCACATCTGTTTATCATTTATAAAAATCCATCTTATCCTGATAAATTTTTGTTACAAAAATGTTCAAGTCCTTGGTCTTTTAAAATAATTACCAACATAAAATACCACATATCTGACATTTGTCCATGGATAATGTGTACCTGTCAAGATTGGACTTTTAGAAATATCTTTTTCCTGTACAGGCTAATATGCATTAACACATGTTTCCTGGGATTTACATTATATTTAATTGTATAAATAGCATTCATAAATAATCAAGAACAATGCTTCTATAAATCAAAGACAATCATAGGGCTTTGAAAGAACTTGGATGATCAAAGAGTCTTATGAATATATTATGAAATCAGTTTACGTTATCTTAGATTTTGTTTTAAAAAGTAGGATAGGAAATACATGTTAAAATATGTCTTTCTATAAACCTTTGAGTCATAGAATTTATTGATTATCATTTCTGTAAAAATGCTTAATATTCCAGGTAACACCACAAATTGCAGCCACATTGCTGAAATAACGTACAAAAAAATGTCTAGATAGAAAGTTAATAATGAGAGTCAGAGCCAGAGAAACATCTTGGTTGGACATAAATGTTTCCTATACAACCCTGACAATGTGAAGTTGATCACAGAATGTTAATTTTTGTATCCTAAGATTGTGTGTGTAGCCAGTTTATAAATTTAATGAAGTGAAACTCAGATTTAAAGATGATTTGTTTTGATAAATTCTAAACTTTCCCTTTGATGAGTTTCCTTATCACAAGAAAACTGCAAGGTACAGAAAGAATAATTGGAAAACAAATTTAGAAAAATCAATTCAACTCTCAGTCTGATTCAATAATTTAAACAAGTTTTTGAATTTGAAACCAATGACCCTGAGATAGTAAAAGAATCTCAAGGTTTCTCTATTATCATACCCTCCTGCTCTTCATGGCCTTTTCTCTGACATTTGGCACAAAAGATATAAGAATGATTGTAATTTTTTAGCATTAAAATAAAGAGAAGTTAGCCAGGCAGAGGTAGACAGATTTCCGCGAGTTCAAGGCCAGCCTGGTCTACAACTGAGTTCTAGGACAGACAGTGATGTTACACAGAGACACGCTGTCTTGAAAAAAATAAAATAAAGAGAAATTGATCATCTTATTCTCCAGTCTAGTATATGTGAGTATACAGCTAAGAAAAAACAAATCTTGACTTTAGCAAGGAAAGGCTAATTCTGGAATATAAATTTGGTATTCTTGCGATAAAAGGGAGTTAGTAAATTAGAAACTCAATGACAAGCTCAGGATATCTCCCTAGGAGCTGTTGGTCAGGGAAATGCCAGAGCACTAAGAACCACCCAGCTTATTGTCATTGTACTAGATTGCCCATCATAGCAAGATAACTTTTCCTCCATTATTGAAAATACCACTCACTTTGGATGGTAATCAACCAAGTCTGACCAGGTCCACACTGCTGGCCAAGTTACATAGTGTGAGAGGTGCTATGTAAACCACTCAGGGATAAAAGACTAATGGTTTCACTCAGCACTAGACCCTAAATGTTACATTACAAACCTTCCTGGCAGTATATTACCTTGTAAAAAAATTAAGTAGCATGGTAGTTATGGGGTAACAAATCCTTTCTAATTGAAGATGATGGCAGCCTGCTTCATGGGAGGCATTTCATGTCCATTCAAAAGCCTATGAATGCATTATTTTGGGTTAGTAAATTGTCTTCACTCCTGTTCAAGTAAACATTTCTTTCCAACATGTAGAAACCATTTCAGAAAAACACAATTGATCAAAAGGCAGGGTTCTGGAACCCAGTACCAATGGATACATCTACAAAATACTCCTGTACCTGAGACTTATGGGACTTGCAAGAGAGGGGCCTGAAAGACTGTGACAGACAGAGGATCAGAGAGTTTGCTATAAGATTGTATCTCCCAGTAAGATCAGAAGCTAAACCTATAAAGTTTCAACAACATGACTGCACAAATGTGAGCTTAACAAGCTGAACATTAATGAACATTCCAAACAGGATTCGGAGAAGACCACATGGTCTCAACCTTATACAAAGAAATATTAGGCACTGAGGAAAGCTGGGAGCAGAAGACATGGACTTCCCCATGGAAAAGCACACTTGGTTTTCCAGTGCCAAACATCAGGCCTGAAAATATATACAAAATATAAATAACATGATATGGATCCAACAGTTTATACTTAGGAATATGTATGTTTATACAAATATGTATATGCATACAATAACAATGAATGAAAAATCAAGCAAAGAATTTTAAGGACAGCAGGGAGGGGTATATGTGAATCTTAGAAGGGAGAAAAGAGAAGGGAAAAATGTTATTAAATTATATTTTAAAAATAAATGGTTTCAGGTCCTTGTTTGGGTGCCAGGCAACAAGGACTATTGGGGTCCAGCCACTAGAGCTCTTTCCCAGGGTCTGTGGAAGAATCTAACAACCAACTGAGGATCTAATCTTAGGGATATAGAATGAATCTAAGGACATTGAGCTCTTTAGTCCATTTATTTTATTCTCTTAAGTCAATTTCATCTACACAGCTCCTTTTCCGTTCTCATACTTAGCTCCTCTCTGTCCTTTCTTTCTTAGTTCTTTCTCAATTCTCTGACGTTTCCAGTTTCAATATACATACAATCAGCAATTGTCTGGCCAAAGCAAAGTCACAAGGCTTGAATTCTTTCAGGTTCCTAAAAGCAGATAAGAGTTTACATCAGGCAGTGACTCTCAGGCTTACTTATTGACTGTGAATCAATTATGGAAATCCAAGAGAGGAAAAGGGGAAATCCCTTTGTAATACTGCATTCCTAAGTGTGGATAGAATATAAACTGATTACTAAACCAAGGTGATAGTAAAAGGAGTTAAGAATTTGTTAGTTCAAGGTTAGCTTGGGGCAGCATTTTCCTACATGCTGGCAGGGGAAGTGTTCTTGGTTGCTAGGCAACCTGAGTCCCAGCATGTAGCATTTGGTTCCTAAAGGACTTTGGTTCTGAGTTAACACCAATCTGGTGCAAGCAGTAAAATCTCTTAAATTAGGGTCTTGTGTTAATAAACCAAATTAAAGATCTGAGGTTAGTGAGGTTATCTTCTCTTATCTCTAGGTGAGATGAACTAATGCTTACTTATCTGTAGTCTAAATGCTTATCTATCTGCAGTCTGTCCTAGATGTTTGAGAAGTATCTCAGATGAAATACTTTTGTCCAGAGGAGGCCCTAGCCAGATGTTTGCTGATGAGGATAATTACAGAAAGGCAGACCCTAAGTCTACTAGAGAGAGGAACAGAGGCCTGATTTTGGGAAAGGGGTCTTGACTGTGACTGTTATCAAACACAGCTGGGGAATGTTATCCAAATGACCCCTATTGTGTAGGGGAAATTATGCCGAGTAAATGATCAGCCACACTGTTAGAAGTTCTTGGGAAAAGAATCAAATGGGAAAGCTACAGTAGCACACAAGAAATTCATTGCAGGAAACGGCTAATACATTCAAAAGCCAGTGTCACCAATACTCCTTGTGTTTTGGCTTTAGCCTCCAACAGCACCCTTGGCTCGGCTGAGTTAGATTTGTCAGTGCCAGCTGAATTCCTACTTCATATTTTTGCAGCTCAAGGTAATAGTAAGAAACAAAAGGCGTGAATGGGGAGATCATCAGTAGGGGTGTAGGCGATCTACTCGTGTTCTTGTTTGCTGTGGGAATGTTCTGTATGGCAAATGTGTTGCTAATAAAGCACTGATTGGCCAGTGGCTAGGCAGGAAGTATAGGCGGGGCTAACAGAGAATAAAAAGAGCAGGAAGGCAGAAGGAGACTGCCAGACACAGCCTGCCAGCCAGCAACCGCCAGGACAAGCAGCATGTAAAGATGCCGGTAAGCCACGAGCCATGTGGCAAGGTATAGATTTATGGAAATGGATAACTTAAGATATAAGGACAGTTAGCAAGAAGCCTGCCATGGCCATACAGTTTATAAGCAATAGAAGTCTCTGTGTTTCCTTGGTTGGGTCTGAGCGGCGGTGGGACTGGCAGGTGAAAGAGATTTATCCTGACCGTGGGCCAGGCAGGAAAACTCTAGCTACACTTGTTAAATGTTCGTTCTGTGGAACTGCATTCTATACACTTACGTTGATACCATTAGATTTCTGCTGATCTTAATTTTAGTCAGCAAAACTTCTTTTTCCATGAGTAGTCATTAATACAGAACCGATAACTGGTCAAGTGCCCAGTTTAAATAATTATGATTTTTCAACTGCAGGTGAAATATGTGTCTTAACCTGACCATTCCAAGACTCCTGGAACATTGCAAAAATGTGCATAAAGAATGTAGGGGCTATGGAATGGGAAGGCTATCAATGAAATGGAGACTTCTGAAAATGACATGGCTTTCCCACATCCTGACTCATAGTAACCAGTGACTTTAGTTACTTGCGCAGAATATGCATGAGATCAAGTCAGTTGAGATTCTAGCACTCATGGCATGGTAGCTCTCTTAGCATAAGAACTATTAGCAATTGGTGGTTTCTGACAGAGAGGGAATCACTCTTTTTGGGGGATGTGGCCATGGAAGGATATTCATGAGTGGATGGCTGGCTCTACACCTATGTGCATATTGGCAGCGCTTACTCTGGGCTTATTAATAACCAAAAAGGGGTACATGAGGTTGTTAGGGTCATATAGTGGGGCACTATGGGGAATTGAGAAGAGGAAAGGAATGGATATAATGAAAATACATTGTATCATATGGCTGTTATTTTATTAAAAAAGAAAGAAACCCGGTCAGAGCTTAGAGAGTCTGTTCTTCCTGAGTGCAATGCTTGTGTACATTAGACTTCAGTTTCTTTAGACTCCAAATTTAGGTTGGGCTCAGGGACAATTCAGGGATCTTCCAGCTCTCCAGTTTTGAACTGAAGCTGTGTTATTCGTTCCATCTGTTAGGAGGTTCATAGCATCATGAACTCAACAGCTACCGGGATCTCTAACTCTCCCTTGTATAGACCACTATTGTTGGATGATTCAGCTTCCAATCAGGTAGGGCAATCCAATCCCATTATGTAATTATATATGGCCATATATACTTAATATTAAAATACTTAATATCAAAATATTTTATAATATATATATATATTCAGAATAAAGTATCAGACTGAATAGTACATTTCTTTTTGTTTTGTAAACTGACTGACTGCAACAACAACAATAAAAACAACCTCAGTAAGGTTTAGGGAATTACAAAATGCATTATAATATATGTACAATGCACATATGCATTATATATTAAATATACACAAATAATATATAATATATAAGTATACTATATATTAAACACACATATATCATACATATAATACATTAATATTAAAGGAAACTTTTTTTTTTTTTTTTTTTTTTTTTCACAGCATTGGTCAATGAGAATGATGAGAACCCTTTCTAACAACAGTATGTATACTATATGGAATATGCATCTTTTTGGTTCTGTTTCTTCAGTGAACCTTGATTAATACAAACCCTTGATGAGGGCATAATTTTGTCTGATGTACATGATATACATGAATTCATGCAGAGAAGTGCCATTAAGGATGAGATATACTGTGTTACAGTGATTAAGTCTTGATGAAAAGTGAATATTCACAAGCTTGTTGAAACAGAGAAGCTCAATTCTATTTTGGTGTAGATAGCAAGCTTTTTGGTCCAGGCTGGTTAGTAAGGACAAGCCATTCAACCAACAATTTAAAACAATAGGAATTTGCATAGTTTTTACCTTCTCATATGTAGATGAAATTCTTAGTAAATAAGAAACACAAAGCCAAATACAGAGGTAATAGCCAAAGAGATCAGAGCAATAGGCATGACTACCTTATTTTCTTCAGAGAGAGCTTCATCCTGTCTGATTTGTTTTTATTGCCTTTCTGTTCTGCTTTCTCAATGTCTCTAAGGCCAGTTACATGACTTCCTTGTCACTGCTTGTCTATACAGACTTCCAGGTCTCTATGGTTGGTACTAGGATTAAAGGCTGGTATCATCACGCTTGGCTGTGTTCTTGACCACACAGAGACTCTGCCTGCCATGTGATCAGATTAAGGGCATGTGTTACCACTGCTGGATTTCTGCTTAATGGCTATTTGACTTCTGATCTCCAGGCAACTTTATTTATTAACATACAAATAAAATATCACATTTCAGCACGATTAAAATATCACCACACTCATAGGTGAATTCACTAAACCTTATTGAAGCATTATGACTGTGTGGTGTGTTTTGTTTATTTTGTGCCAATTTGTTTTTTTCTTTGTTTTGTAGTCAGTCGTTAAAAAAAAGACAAAGATACAAAGAGATGAGATTTTTAGTCTGCTGTTTTGCTTTTGAAGCATAGACCTCTGTTTAACTTTAGCACTGTGAGAACTAATAGGAATGTTGATGTTAAATGTCACAGTTGCCTGCAGTGGTTGATTTTGTAGACACTTTGACTCAGAGTACAAAGACTTCGCTTCCTTTGACCTTGCCAGTGCCCAAAGATGACGGATTCTCTGCCGTGAGCTCAGTTTGGCTCTTAGTCATTTGTATTGTCTATAGAAACACCTTGTCAGCCCATCACGTCTGAAAATGCCCATCTTGACATTCTGACCATGAAGGACTGAAATGTAAAACATGGAAGTTGCGTGTAAAATCATGCTTCAGTTTTCTCATTTGCCAGGAACTGAAAATGTTGGTGTTAAATTACTCCAAACAGTGACTCTTTCAGTTTAAAGGGAATTCTGAGTGTTAGTGAATGGAAAACAACCTTTCAACCCTTATCAGAACATTCATGGCTTTATGCCCCTCCCATAGATGTTAGCTTATTTCAACCAGACAGACAATGAATAGATCATCAAAAGGAGGGAAATACGTTTCTTTAGAAATATTATTAAGTTTCACTTATGTACTGTATATTCTGGAACACAAAATAAAAACAACTTTTCTATGTATAAGGTTTCAAGTGAAAAACTTACAAAATGACCGATTAAGTATCAGTGAAACACCTGACCACACTAATATTAAAGGGAACCTTTATTTTTCGTTTACAACGCAGTAGTCAGTGAGAGTGATGAGAACCGTTTCTAACAGTAGATTTTTGTAGCCACCACACAGAACGTAACAGTGACAGGTGAACTAAACAAACCACATATTGTTAATTAAGAAAGGTACAGAGATGCAAAGGCAGACAACTGACATCAGTGACTAGGCCTCTTAATTGATGCTGTTGCATGATGTGATCAGCCAACTATTAACCAGGAATTAGTACAACTCAGAATTCAAAATCACAGTTGAGTCCGGAGGGTTGTCTCAGCAGTTAAGAACACTTGCTGCTTTTTCAGAGAACCTGAGTTTGGTTTGGAATAGCCACACTGGACAGTTTTCAACCTGTAAATCCAGTCCAAGGGATACCCCTAGGCATATGAGAGAGAGAGAGAGAGAGAGAGAGAGAGAGAGAGAGAGAGAGAGAGACAGAGGGACAGAGACAGAGAGAATATACAGATAAATACATTTTTCAAAAGCAAGCAAAAAGCAAACAAACTGAAATGTCTGTGTGTGGGCAAAGGTTATGCAATTGGACGACTCTATTTACAAATGATATGCAAACAATTTTAAGAAATAAGTGGGATAATGGGATACATGAAGGATGATGAAGGGTCATAAAAATTGACAATGTTAATTTGTGAAAAACCAAATAAGGAAAATCTAATTACCTGACAATGATATGAGGAAGCTGAAACAATAGCACTAAAACCCAAGATATGAATAATATGTGTACTTACAACTATCCACATCAAACGAATATTTTTGCCTACATTCAGTGATTACATACTATGTGATTTGCTTTAGCGTTATTTCATATTGTTTCTATGGTAGGGTATGTTTCCCTTTAGGGAAGGCACAAGGGTTAGAAAAGACTCTTTATAGATTGGTCAGTATTGTATTACCTTACTCAGATCAAT
This sequence comes from Peromyscus attwateri, assembly GCA_902168425.1. Classification (NCBI taxonomy): domain Eukaryota; kingdom Metazoa; phylum Chordata; class Mammalia; order Rodentia; family Cricetidae; genus Peromyscus; species Peromyscus attwateri. The sequence goes on from CABHPP010138116.1 coordinate 29,033, forward strand.
AAACATGCGTTAATTTGAGGCACAATAGACAGGAAATTGTGGAGGAAAGAGAAAAGTGTCAGAGGTGATAAACAGGAAATATAACCCAGTTAATGGCCTTTCTTGAAAGGGCCGACAAACTGAGTCAATAATCTTTCATAGATATTTTATGTTTAAGTGACAATGAACCAGGCTCATTGTATGAGTTGGGAAAACCCCACTCCTGTCCCCATCATTTTCTGAGAACCTCAACAAAAATTGTGTACATTAAAGATGCCATAACTCTCTGTATAGCTGTGGTCTAGACAGTCAACTTATCAATTATAATCCTGTCAGTTTCCACCCAGGAAGTACCCAGATATTCCATTTGTGTTTCTTATAACTTTGTACCCCCAAATATACTTGGCATGACTATCTTTAAAAATCTTTAGCTCAATCCTGTCCTTAAAGAAGCCTATACTCTTACTCCTGGGTGTGTATTAGCTTCTTTGTAGCTTTTTCTTTCTCTTTGCCCTCATACTTAAATCTATATTAAACTACCTTTATTAAAATCTCCAACTCTGCTTCATAGACTTGAAAATATTGACATTCTTATGGTACCAAAACCACAAAACCTGAGTTGGCTTGAGTTGAGTTAGCAAAAGCTAGGTTACTGAGATTAGCATTCTGAGATAGTTTCTCTCCTTAGTGCTAAAAAATTGCATCCTGTATTATTCTTCAAATGCATGTTCTTTAATCTTCTACATGCCAGATCTTCCTTCTTCTTAAAACAGTTACTGGCTTTTGTATCGAATGTTGCAGCTTTACCAAGAGTGTATGAGCTGTAGCCTGTATTCTTTGCTCTGGAATGCTAGATGATATGTGCATTATCACTCACAAACTTTTCATCGTTATTGTTACAAGGAAAATACAGAATAGAATAGCAAGTTGATTTGGGAAAGGAGATGATTTGAAATTACTTTTCAGAATGAGTTTTCTTAGAGGATCTTGGGACCCATGGGAGGAGGAGGGTATGGTTAAACCTTGAAGTGGAAGAGCAGTGAGGAGACATTGTGCTTAGGATCCAGGCAATGGGAAGACTACACATTTGTCTTGCAGTTGCAAGGTGGAGGGGCTGGGTTTTCTCATAGGTGTCAGTGGGAGCGACAACCTCCCAGGGAATATGGCTGCAGGGATGATTGGATTGATTACTGAGGAAGGAAGGAAGGTGTGTAGTGTAACAATTGTGTACTGATAGTCTACTATTTAGCACAGTTCCACAGCCAGGCTATATATCTTCAGCTTTCATACACAGCTATGTTTTTCTGTTCCACTGGCCTTTTCTACCCTGCTCATTTTTCAGATCACATTCCATGAAAGTTTGCATGTTTTGAGTTGATCAAAGTAATGCTTTTCCCTGAGCTGAGAAGGTCATCAGATAGTTTTCTCTCAGGACACAGCACATGCTTGTGGAAGACACATTTTAAAATTTTGTCTCCTAGGATTATCCAAACACCTTAGATTAGTATCTTAAAGTTATATATCTTTCAACACGCTTATCTATACTGCTTCCTGATATAAAGTAAGGCATCAATTTTTGTATTTTGATAAATGTTGAAGGCAATCGGGCAAACTATGTGACAGTACCATTGGATACCAGGAATGATGCTGTTCCACTCTTAAAAAACTGGTCTAGAGAAAATGATTGTTATCTAAATGATGTTTTATAACAGTATCCATTCATCTATTGTATCAGCACCAATTGGTCCTTTTTTTCCTTCCTCGACTTCTCATGGGTCACTTATCACTATGCCATTGTTACAGCTCAATAAAATGTGTAAAAGAATATGACTGTATTGTAGCTGAAGGTTTTACTGTGCTTGTCCAGCACCAAGGACCCTGCGGCCACTTATAAAATAATCACTCAGAAGCTTATATTAATTAAAACTGTTTGGCCATTAGTTTAGGCTTTCCACTGATTAGCTCTTACATTTAAATTAACCCATAATTTTTATTTATGTTTAGCCACGTGGCTTGGTACCTTTTCTCATTTCTGCCTTCACATCTTGCTTCCTCTGTGTCTAGCTGGTGACTCCTGACTCAGCCTTCCTATTCCCAGAATTCTCTTCTCTGCTTGTCCTGCCTATACTTCCTGCCTGGCTACTGGCCAATCAACACTTTATTTATTAAGCAATCAGAACAACACATTCACAGCATACAGAGAGATATCCACAACACTGTACCTCATAAGTTATCAAAAAATAAAAAAGCAAATTACACTTATGTTTTATAGATTTTTCCTTTTTTCTTAGCACTACTACATTTTTGTTTGTTTGTTTGTTTGTGTTTTTGTTGTTGTTTTGTTTTTTTTTTATTTTTGGTTTTGTTTATCGAGACAGAGTTTCTCTGTGTCGATTTGTGCCTGTTCTGGAACTCACTCTGTAGTCCAGGCTGGCCTTGAACTCACAGAGATCCACCTGCCTCTGCCTCCAGAGTGCTGGGATTAAAAGCGTGCGCCACCATCGCCTGGTGCATTACTAAAATTTTATGATCAAATTGAAATTAATCTTTCTCAGGATAAGAAAAAAATTAAATGGAACAAATTGAGATTTTATTGCTCTTTGGGGAAAAGAAAAATATTAAGAATTTTTCACCTTTGTGGTCACAACAGATTTTTCACAGGGCTATTCCCACATTACTCTATGGTTTTTGAGAATCATGCATTTCTGATGAATCAATTCTAGCATTTCAAAATTGACATGATATTTCTCTAACTTTGGGGATACACACAACCAGTGTTAGGCAAAGATGCGAAATGCTTACTCTAGCAAAATTTCCAAGATGACCATTTATTGTATGGCCACTGGCTCAATCAATGTGTTAATCAGCTAGCAAAGCATTTACAGACCTGGAGATGATTGAAGACAAACCTTAATCATCAGCTTTGAACTCAAGTCTTGTTTCTCTGGTAACAAACAATTTTAAGAAAAGGAAAATATGACAATTTCCCTGTTTCAAGCTTTAAAATTCCATGTGAAAGGGAGAAAGATAGAGGAACCTGGGCTTTGTTAATGTCTAAGGGAAAATTCTTATTAGTAATTCACAGCTATTTTATAGATTTACCTTTTGGTTTTTCTTTAATTCTCTTTAATCTACTCTGTTATGTAATTTAGTAGTACAAAAAGAAAATAGAGTTGGATTTCTACCTCTGATTTTGGGTGGCATTCTTACATCACCAAAAGACAATTGTATCAGAAAAGGTCCCATTGTTCCCATCTACTAGGAAGTAATCCAAATCAGCCAGTCAAAACATAGCCTAGAGAGGAGACCAAAGTTGAAGAAAGATAATACATCTGAAAACATTTTAAAAAGATGAGATGCACAGCTATGTCCTTCCTGGGATTAGTGTTATAAACCCCATAACTCCCTCCCTTAGTCAGGATTCTCTAGAGTTTTACACACACACACACACACACACACACACACACACACACACACACACTTCACACGGGATTTATTGGAATGACTTACAGACTACCATACAACTAATCAAACAATAAATAACTGTGAATGGAAAGTCTAAGTATCTAGTAGTTTCTCAGTTCCACAAGGCTGGGTGTCTGACTGTCTCAGCTGCTCTTTTATATTTGCTGGAATCCTGTAGTAGTAGACTCCAACTGCAGTGAGAGAATGGATGTGCTGGCAAAGCGAATGCCAGCAGGCAAAGAAGAAGGCCTTCCTTGTAGTATGTAGTCTTCCATCAGAAGGTGTGGTTCAGATTAAAGGTGTGTAATCCCACCTCAAAATCCAGATCGAAAGCCTGTGTCTTCTAGCCTCAAGATCTAGATCTAAGGCATGTTGTTTTCATGACTCATACTCTAGATCACAGATTCCCTTCCATTTCTGGATTGTAGTTCTTTCTAAATATAGTCAAGTTGACAACCAAGAATTGCCACCACACTTAGTGAGGTAGCTTCAAAATTTTACCTGACTTTCTGCGTTTTAAGTTCAAAAGGCCTAACTTTTCTTCGTCTTCTTTGCAGCTCTCTTCACAGTGGCCAAAATTCTGAGCTTGTTCATGTTGAGACCCTGGTCATTTCTACTCTCTTTGAAGACTTCTGCCCACCTGTCCCCAATCAGCTGCTTGAAAAGCATTATTGAGTCTGCCTGCCTGTGTCTACAAAATTTAGCATCCATAACAGTGAGACTGGTGTTTCTATGTAACAAATGCACAACCATTCCTGAAAGCTGGGGGAAATGTACACATTTACGACATGTGATAACAGTCATTCTGAACATTAATTTTCACACAGAGAAATTGTTACACTGTAGAGAGCTGCGTGGAGCCGCACCCTGAAATTGACACTGGCTTCTGCCCTCCACCCTCCCGATGGCGTGTGCTCTCTGTGAAAACAAGTCCTTATTTGGGCATGGCTGGAATGGTATGTGGCTTGTGCACGCGTGGACCAATGGACAGCGCCCACGTAGCTGTCTGGGATTGGTAGCCCAGGCCTATTTAAGGGCTGGGAGGGGCTTACCCGGAGAGAGACGGCGTTTGTAAAAGGTCCTGAATGAACCACAGAAAGAAGAGCTCGGTTTTGCGTCTTCCTTGCTGGTCGAGGTGGGTGCGACATTACACTTCTTGACAAGCTATTTCTTTTTTGTACCTTATTGCTGTCCTTAGTCCTGTCTTGGCAGCTGCCTTTAACCTTGGTTATGTAAACAGAAACTTTCAAATAGCTTCCTGCCTTAGGTTCATGTGTTCCTTATTTTTCTATTCTTAAAACAACCCTCTTTCTGGTCCTTACATGCAGCTTCTTTTGAATTAGATATCTTAAATGTTAACCTATAATGAGGCCTTCATTCCAGCTCACCTAAAGAACTCCAGGCTAATTTTGGATTAATTTTTCACGTCTCTTGTCATTCATGGGGTTATTTTTAACTCATATTGGACTACTTGTTCTGTGTCCTTCACATGGCTAAAAATTAAGCCTCAAAGCAGAATGCTGTGGATATCGCTATATGTCAATAAACACTGATTGGCCAATAGCCAGACAGGAAGTATAGGCGGGACTAACAGAGAGGAAAATTGAGAAGGAAAGAAGGATAGGGAGACTGGCTGAAGCCGCCGCGAGGAGAAGCAAGATGTAAAGTACCGGTAAGCCACGAGCCACGTGGCAAAGTAGAGATTAATAGAAATGGGCTAAATATAAGAGTAAGAGCTAGACAATGATAGGCCTGAGCTAATGGCCAAGCAGTTTAAATAATGAAAGAGTCTGTGTGTTTATTTTGTAAGTGGGCTCCAGGACTGGCGGGACTTGGGAGAGAAATTCTCAAGCAACAGCAGAAAGAGATGTTCTCCCTTGCTTGTTATTATTGCTATGGCAATGATCACATGACAGGAAATAAGTAGATCAATGAGAATGAGTAAAGGGTTAAATAATGGAAAACATGAGTAGCCTACAGCCATTTCATCTTTTCATTTCACCAAAAACAGAGTATAAACTTATTCTGATGATAATGATTGTAAAAGAATAGATTCCAAATAACAGGTAATTTGCAATTTTTAAATTTATTGTAACGAAGAGATAAAAATGATTACTAATCAATGGATAGGCTTATGGGAAAGTGATTTAAGGTCTAGACAAAAGATAATTATTCAGAAAGATGTAAAACACTATACCTAGAGTTTAGCTGAAATTGACAGCAACAGTTTAAAGGGATTATGTGTGGCATTCTTTGGATCTAAAGTCTGTGACAAACAGTGAGCAGATGGTTGACAAATCTAAGCGAAAGGATAAGCATGAAATCAAAAAGTGTGGATTATTCTACCATCACAAGTTGATGCAGAATATAAGAAGATGTTAATCAAGATGCATTTGCTAGGTTCTCTGAACTCTCTATGAATTGTATATAACATATCATTATGTAAATTGTTAACGTCTTCTATAATTGGAAAAAAATACCATAAAATTAAGGCCTGCCACCAGAGCACACAAAAGTGAGCATTTGAGCTTATTACATGATCTTATTAAAGTGTCATGAGTTTTGTGGTTACTGCTGCTAACAGATGCATTGGTAGATATTGTTAAATGTCTAGTTTTTCTGTGTCACCAAATGCTAAATTTACAAAAAAAAAAAAAATACACTAAATCCAGCTAAGCATGGGACATACATCACTTGCTATATTTGTGCATTTCTGAGCAGAATACCTTCATGAATCTCTCTCTCTCTCTCTCTTTTTAAATCTGCTAAAAAGGTAGTTCTATACAAAGACTTTCTGTTTGTCACTCTTTGCTTTCAAGTGCTATATAGTTACCTAACCACTATTGACTCTTTCTCTTTTTCCCCTCCTAGGTACTAAGCTTTTGACTTTATATGAACTGTCAGCACATATATACAGCAACATTATTTCATATTTTAACTCACCTTTATATCATAGGTGACTAAAGGAAAGTAGTGAAAAAACACCTCTGAAGGTGAGTTCCAGGAAGTCTCTGGAGAGGGGCTGAGTCAGCTACTAACTAGAACATTCCCCTTTGAACCTCTGTCTTCCTTTTATCTCTCCTCTATTCACAAACACTTGACCTTCCGGATCAAAGTTTGCACCTCCATTATCTACTATTTAACCTTGTGCATATATAGCACAGACCAAAAATGATGAATCAGATAGAATGAAGGAGTCCGTGTCTCTGATGATTTGACAAAGTCGCTATGCCCAGCCTAGAAATGTACCTTTTCATTCCCTTGAGGTGAGACACAGAGATCAAGGGCTTGATTTTACCCCAGGCAGAGGTATTCCTTGCTCTAACAGTGGTATATTTCCAGGGGAATATGACTGAATTTGACAATGAGACATGGGAATTGATGAACACATTAATTGTGGGAATTAGAATGACTGATAAATTAATGACAACAAGGACATGTTGTTCAACAAAGGAAAATATATTTGACAAACTATACATCAGTCATTTAAACAATAAGAACAATATCAGTGATATGAATTAGGAAATGTTTTTTAAGTGACTGATAAATTATTATGCTGATCACACTATATTTTAAACCTTACTTTACCCCTCAACTTGCAGTAAAGGACCAGGAGACTAAGGAATCACTAAAAAAATGAAAAACAACTTATTAACATAAAATATATTTAATTTGTTTGATTGTTGATTTTAATTATGTAGAATTTGATTGTTGATCTTAATTATGTAGAATTCTTTTTGTACCTGAACTTTTAGAAAACTAAGTGCTTATGTTTCCATGTGTTTATAAATATAAGAATGATTTATATAAATAGAGATCAATTGTAAGTCACATTTTTGCTTCTATAATGATTATTTATATCACTAAAGCATGATTTGATTTTCTTAGAGTTTATAATTTTGTTCCTGATGATAACTCTTATATTTCAATATAAATACCCATCAAAAAATCTCATGAGATCCAGCTGGTGACATAATTGGGGAAATTATATTGAATAAGATTAGAAAGTAGGCACTTTAGTCTTGTTCCTAACTTTAGTGGAGACGATTTTTCCCCATGTAATATAATGCGGGCAATAGTTTTGACATACATGACCTTTATATTGAGAATGATTCCTGTATTTCTAGACTCTTAAAGTTTTTATTTTGAAGAAACACTAGATTTTGTTTAAATATTTTTCGGCATCAAGAGGGATGTGGTTTCTATCCTTGACTCCATTTGTATGGTCTAAAACATCTATTAGAGAGTGTTTATTAAACTATTCTTTCCTGCCTGGTAGGAATCCAACTTTATTGTTGGGAGTGATGTTTTAATGTAGGTTTTTAGATTCAGGTTATACGTACTTATGAGAAATGTGTCCTCTGTGTTTATCAAAGTGATTGGTCTATGCTTCTGTTCATTTGTTGTTGTCCGGGTTTGGGAACCTCGGTATTACTGGCTTCGTAAAACAGATCTGGTAGATGTTCCCTTTTCTCTTAAACAAGATACTTGGATTAATGTTGATGCTAATTCTTGTTTGAAATCCAGGTAGGACTTAACATTGAATTTATCTATGTCTGGGTATTTTTTTAGTTGGAAGATATCACAGCTTCGCTTTTGCTGTTTCTTGTAGGTCTATTTACATTGTTTACTGCATACTGATCATATATGTCTAGAAATTCATCCATTCCTTTCAGATTTTTCAGATTATTATGGTATGTCTTAATGCATTTCTGAATTTTATTGGTACCTTTTATAAATTATAATTTTTTTGTCTAATTTGATTAATTTAGATCACTTCCCACTTTTAGTTAGTTTAACTAACAGTGTGATGATCTTTTTTATATTTTCAAAGAGCCAATTCTATGTTCCCTTTATTCTTTAAAATTATTGTCTCATTGATTTCTGCCCTAATCTCAATTATTTTTTTCCTTTATTTTAATTGAGATTTAGCTTGTCCTTGCTTTTACATGGCCCTAAGATGCATACTTTAACTTATTTAATTGATTTCTGATTCATAACAATAGTACATATAGCTCTAAAGTTTCTTATTATAATAATTTTATTGTGTCATATAGATTTGTGTATACAGGGTTTTCATTTCTTCCTGGATTGCTTCAATGATCCATTTATCATTCAATAGTGTGCTGTTTAATTTCCAGAGTTTGCACACTTTTTGCTGTTTCAATTTGTTGATATTAGCTTTATTTCATCATGGATAACTATAATACAACACAGTTTTTGATTTTTATTTTTACTAAGACTGATTTTATGTTCTGTTATACTATTTATTTTAGAGAAAGTCCCATGGATTGCAAGAAATATAATTGTTCTGCACTGCTTGGATAGAATGTTCTTTAGATTTTTTTAGGCCTATTTGATATAGGTTTTAATTTAATCCAGATGTTTTCTTGCTTTTTCTTTGTCATAATGGCACATGTGTTTTTGAGAATGGAACACAGAAATCACATTATTTTGGATGGGAATAATTTCTATCTTTACATCTAATAGTATTTGTTTCATTGCATTCACCCTCTCTCCATAGGTAGGGATTGCTTCCCAAACATGTCAATCCTTCTCATAAGACTCTGGAATTTTTTTTTCTACACTATAGGTTTTCTCTTTTACTTTACTATTGAAATTGACTATGTTAATGCCCAACTGTCTCTAGATTATTTATCAGAGATTCTAGCAGATCAGGCCCATGCAAACAAAGAGAAGGAAAAGACTCCAAGAGAAAGCACAAGAGTCAGAGACCCACTCATTCAAACACTCTGGAGTCCCATAGAGACATTATACTGAAAGCTGTGACACATACGCAGAAGAACTGGTGCAAATCTGTGCAGACTCTGTGCTTACTGCTTCAGTCTCAGTGATGTTATATGAGATCTGTTGTGTTGATCTACAGGGCTTTGTTCTCCTGGTGTCCTTCATATTCTTTGACATCCCATCTGGCCAGTTTAAGACTCTACACTTGACAAAGAAGATTTTAATCTTAATATATTTCCATATTAAATTAATATTTCATCATAATAATGGCTTTATTCTTGATACTCTTGCTATAAAATATATCCCAGGTACACTGAGGTAGGAATTTAACAAAATATTTAAAATACTCTTTTTTAATTTTTTCAATTATCTTATTATTTTCATGTATGTGTGTCTTAAGTATGGTTTTATTCCTGTGAAGAGACACGATGACCATGGAAACTCTTATAAAGAAAACATTTAATTGGGGATATCTTACAGTTTGAAGGTTTAGTTCATTATCATCATGATGGGATATGACAGCATACAAGCAGACATGGTACCAGAGAATGAGCTGAGAGTTCTACATCTTGATCCACAGGCAGCAGAAACAACTGTGACATGGAATACAGACTGAGTATAGGATACCGCAAAGCCCATTCCCACAGTGACACACTTCCTCCAACATGTCCACACCTACTTCAAGACCACACTTCCTAATAGTACCTCTCCATATGGTTGCCATTTTCTTTCAAACCACCATTGTATTTGTCCTAGATGTTTGAATGTGCACCAAGTTTATGGCTGCTGCCTACAGAAGCCAAAAGAGGCACACAATTTCCTGAAACTGGAGGTACAGACAGCTGTGAGCTGTTATGTGGAAACTGAATCCAGATCTTTTGCAAGAGCCCCCATTGTGCTATGCTGTTGAGCTAGCACCTTTTAGACATTCTTTGTGCTATAGTTTAAGAACATCAGTGCAAACAGTGCTTGAACACTATTCTTAAGTTTCTTAACAGATTTCTTTTTGAGTTGTTGGCTGAGGGGGTCCAGTGGAGATCCCTAAACAACCTAGGCTGATGCTAGAACATAAGGTTGCTCTATGAAAACAAACAATGGAGCTCTTTTTCTGGGGGCAATATCCATACAGTTCATTAAAAGTAGAGAGATCGAGCTGGTGGCTACATGGAACCTTCATCCCTATGTTCTAGACTCTTTGGAGCAAGACAGTACTCTGCAGACTACAGAAAGAGAAAACTAGACAGGAAAGCAATCATAGAAACCATGACCTACAATCTGTTATGCCTGCCAGATGTGCCTGGGCAATGGCGGTACAGAACTTGTGAGAGTAGTCAATGTCTGGTTTAACTTGAGGCCCACTTCATGAAGGGATGCCCATGCCATACATTGCCTGAATATCCAAGAACTAGAGGCTGGATAGCCCAGAGACCTAGGGTAGAACCAAACATGACCTGCAAAAAAAAAAAAAAAAAAAAGAAGAAAATCAATCAAATGATCCCTAATATTCTGCTCTATTCAAATATTAGTGCCTTGTCCAATTATCATCAGAGAGACTTCCTCCATCATCAGATGGGAACAGGTTCAGAAACCCATAGACAAACATTATGCAGGTTGAGTCCAAATTGGAGTTCTCCATCAGGTCCCTCCCTTCAGAGATAGGTTCCTATGGAAGAAAGGGAGAAAATATTTTAGGAGTCAGAGGGGATGGAGGATACCAGGAGAATATGACCTGTGGTGATATTGTGTTCCCCAACATATGGTGCATCCTAATAAACTTATCTGGGGTCAGAGAACAGAACAGCCACTAGGTATACATAGAGGCCAGAAAATGGTGGCACACACGCCTTTAATCCTATCACTTGGGAGGCAGAGATCCATGCAGATCTCTGTGAATTTAAAGCCATACTGGAAACAGCCAGGCATGATGACTCAAGCCTTTTCATCCCAGGGAGTGAGCCTTTAATCCCAGGAAGTGATGGCAGAAAGCAGAAAGTTATATAAGGCATGAAACCAGGAACTAGAGCTGGTTAAGCTCTTAGGCTTTTGAGCAGCAGTTCAGCTGAGATCCATTTGGATGAGGACTCAGAGGCTTCCAGTCTGAGGAAACAGGATCAGCTGAGGAATTGGCAAGGTGAGGTGGCTGTGGCTTGTTCTGCTTCTCTGATCTTCCAACATTCACCCCAATAGCTGGCTCTGGGTTTGTTTTTATTAATAAGAACTTTTAAGATTCCTGCTACAATGGCCCCCTGAGTCAACTGAGAAGGGCTCATAGGGGCTCACAGAGACTGAAGTGGCAAGCACTGGACCTGCATAGTTCTGGACCAGGTCCTCTAGGTATATGTTATAGCTCCTAGTTTGATGTTTTTGTGGGACTCCTAACAGTCTGAGTAGATGTATCTCTGACTCTTTTGCCTGCACTTGGGACTCTTTTCCTCCTACTGAGTTGCCTTGTCCAGACTTGATGTGAGGGTTTCTGCCTAGTCTTATTGCATCTTATCATGCCATGTTTAATTGATATTCCTGTGAGTCCTGCCCATTCTGAAAAGAAAAGGAAGGACAATGGATCTGGGGGAGAAAGGAGTGGGAGAGAGCTGAGAGGAGTGGAGTAGGAGAAACTGTGGTCAGGATGTACTTCATGAGAAAAGAATCTATTTTCAATAAAATAAAAAAATATGCATTTTAATTTATATATGACTTTATAGGTACCATGGTCCATGTGTGGAGGTCAGAGAACAACTTGGTGGGGTTGTTTCTCTTCTTTCTGGCTCTCTAGGATTCTGGAGGATCATAATATAACCACAAGGATCAATGATAAATGCCTCTTATTGATCCATATTTAAAAAAAATTTATTTCTTGTTGACAGTACTTAAATACATAACTGTTCATATTTATTCATTTATTTTTTGTGATTATAGTATAATTATATAATTACAAGATATCCTCCTTCTTTTTTCTCCTCCCAAATTCTTTCATATAACCTTCCCACTCTCTTTGAAATTCTTGGCCTTATTTTTATTTATTTACTTATTTTACTGTTATTGCATGTATATACATACACACATATACTTAATGTTTCCTGAATCTTCTTCTTCTGGCTTCATACTACTCTGCTTTAAAAAAATTGTATATTTTCTGACATGTGTAGTTGATAGTATAAACAAATATGATGGTAAAATAAACACTTCAATTAAGTTTATAATCACAATATTAAATTCACAATGCATAGATCTAAGAAATTGATACCTGTATTTTTTCTGTAACTGGAGCCAAAAATTTAGTGTTGTAATACCCATTTTATTTAAAATTTTTAATTGCTCATTTATTCTTTCCAAATTTTCTTTTTAAAATATAATGTTCTTGTTCAGCTCACATTGAAGCAACCATGTTGGTAAGACTTTCTAAGTATAGCTCCTGACACTTCTTGGACACAAAAATCTCAGAGCAAACTCCCTGATTCTCTGGCTCTTATAATCTTTTAGCACCCTTTTCTGAAATGTTCCCTTCACCTTAGGTGTGGGAGAGTACTGTAGCAACTCTTAATGATAAAAGGGCATAAATTTGAAATAGAGTAAGAAGAGGTATATTATAAGGTTTGGAGGGAGGAAAGGGAAGGGAGAAATGATTAATTATATTATAATCTCAAAACATAAAAGAAATATTATAAAAATAATAAATTATTACTACTTTTGAAATATGGCATTCATTACATATAATTCAAAATGTAATCACACTGCCAGTTTAAATTTTAGCCACTTCAAATTTAGTAGAAACTTTTAAGATTAACTGACCTTCTATTGTATTTTCTTTGTTTTTATTTTTCTAGTTAATGAAGTGGGAAAATTATCATTTTTAGATGATGTACGATAAATTGCCTCATATTCTCATAACCATTTAAAAGGACAAGTGAAAGGTTTCTACTTAATATGAGAAATGTGAATATGCATTTATCCTGCTTCAGTAGAAGGATCACTTAAACTTCCTTTCAACACGCAGTTCAATTTCTGTTCGGCATCCTTACTATCATCTTTTCAAACACATTACCATCACCTCATGGTGCACAAAGCAGTGATTCATATGGAAGTCAAATTTGCCTTTGGCAAAATTATTATAAAACACTTCCAAGATTTTATGGTAATTTTAATAAGCAAATGCTACTGTATTATTTTTAACTCCATATATGAATTGCCCTTCTCATTAAAATTTTGATAGAATTGGCATACCTGAAGGATTGTATAAATAATTAACCATGGTTTGATGGATGCCAAGTGTCAGGGGAGGTCATGAAAATACATGATATTATTTAGCTAAGGAAGACCAGCCATTTCTTTTTATTCCCTATATATTAATATATGAATTTAGATGTCTCTAGACTAACAGCAAATGAGTTTTATATAATATCTTTTAGATATTGTACATACCCAGAAATTAATTTTAAACTTTATAAGATACATATTTATAAGCTCAATGTCCTGGTCAGAGCTACTCTGCCCTAGTGCAGTGGGGTAGATTGCTGAGCTACTACCAAACACCTGATAGTAGTCTGAGAGAGATTTATTGGTAGTCACAGAAGCACTCCACTCAGTGAAAACGCTCAGACTTTTTTCTTCTTCATGAGTCTCCAACAGTGAGGACAGTGTTGTCCAGAAAATGTATAGCTCTTATCCTATACACAGCTCTCTGCATTTGGTCACTATGTGGAGAGTTCTAGAGGCCACAGTATGTAAGCATTGCATTCTTACTTTGTTCATTTGTATGTCCAGATTTTCAGGGACCCCCTGCCTTTGGTAAACTTGCAGAACATACCTACAACCTGAAAACTTCTGATATTAGTGGCATTCAAAGTCTCAGGCTAACCTAAGCAACCCTGATTTAAAAAGAGTTATCACATTGCGCAATTTCAAATTATACAATGGAGACATACTAATAAAAATTGCTTCTATTGGCACAAAAAGAGAAACTTTGGTCAGTTGAGTAGAGTTGAGGATCCAGATATAATCCCCCTTAACTGCAGCTACCTGGCCTTTGACAAAAAACACCAAACATAAGCACTGGGGGTGGGTGGGCAGGAAGTAAAATCTTCATCAAATGTTGACTGTAAAACCGAGTTTCAACATGAAGAAAAAATGAAAGTAGATGCTCTGCTCTCATCTTGCAAAAAGCTCAACTCCAAATTGACCAAGGACCTCAACATAAGACAAGATTTCATTAAATAAGACAGAATTAATTAGCATTAAATAAGACAGAAAAATAACAAGTGCACTTCCACGTATAGGCAGAGGCCTTTTGAAATAGGATGGTGATAGCTTAGGGATTATGGTAGTTTGAATCAGAAGTGTCTTCAGTAGTCCTGATCATGTAAATCCTTGTTTCAGGGTTGATGGCACTGATTAGAAGGTCTAGTTGATGTAGGCTTTCTGGAAGTCTACTCGTTAGAGGCAGGCTTTGAGAGTGTGTAGCTTCACCATGCTTTCAGTTCCGTTTCTCTGTTTCATGTTTGTGGGTGATCATGGAAGCACATGCTGCCATGCCTACAAGTTGATGCTCTGACTCAGTGTGATAAAATACTTTTATCCCTCTTGATCCACAAGTGCAAATGAACTTTTCCTTCCATAAATTGCCTTGATCATGGTGCTAATCAAACTTAACGGCTGTATGTAGAAGCATGCAAAGAAATCCATACATATAACCCTGCACAAAACTCAACTCTGAATGGAAAAAAAAGTAAACCTTAATATATGGCCAGTTATTTTGAATATGATAGAAGAGAAAGTGGCATGCAGTTATTGGCACAGAAAAGAGTTTCTAAACAGAACACTTGTACAGGCATTAAGAACTATGATTAATAAGTGGAATCTCATGAAACTGAAAAGCTTCTTTACAGCAAAGGGCACTGTCATTTGAACAAAGCAGCAGGGTACAGACTGGGAACAGAATTTTACCAACTACAAATGTGGTGGAGGGAAAATAACTAAATTGTATAAACAACCCAAAAAACTGAACATCAAGAAAACAAATAACTCAATTAAAAATGTGATACAGATAGAAACAGAGAATTGTTAAAAGAGGAAACTCACATGGCTTAAACATCCAACATCCTCAGTCATTAGGGAAATGCAACTCCCAACTACTTCAGATATTAACTTACACTCATCAGAATGACTAAGAACAATAAACATCAATGACAATTCATTCTGCTGAGGATGTAGGATAAGGGGAACACCCATCCGTTGCTGATGGAAGTGCAAACTTCTACAGCCACTATGGAAATCAGTTTGACAGTTCTCCAGGAATCTGGGAATTGGTCTACCTCAATATCTGACTATCCCACTCTTGGGCATATATCCACATGATTCTACAGAGGCTATTGCTCACCATACTCATTACTGCTACAATTTCTGTCTGTTATTGGAAACTGGAAACACTGTAGATGTCCATCAATTGAAGAATGGATAAAGAAAGTAAGGTACATTTATAGAATGGTATATAACTTAGCTGTTTACAATAAATGACATCATGAAATACACAGATAAATTATAGAACTAGAAATAAAATCATCTTGAGTGGGGTAACCCAGACCGAAAAACAAACATGATATTTATTCATTTACATATGGATGTTAGCTTTTTGGTAAGTGTCCAATTATCAGGTACAATCCATATAACCACAAACATTTGGTATAGAGTAAGTAACTAGAGGGTGTGTGGATAATTCTTCTAGGAAAGGGAAATAGAGTAGATAGTATGGGGGTGGCTAGAATATGAGGGTTAAATGAGGAAGTGAAGATAGGGTTAAGGGAGGAAACATGGAGAGGAACCACTAAAACTAAGTGTCTTTTGAGTGTTTGTATGGAAACCTAATACAGTAGAAGCTCATATAAATACATAGACACACACATGCACACACACACACACACACACACGAAAGAAGTCTAAATAAAATTCCAAACAACAGGGAGATAAGCCCCAACTAGACATTCCTCATAATCAAATGAAATGTCCAGTTCTGGGAATGGGTTACATTTAGTGAAAGGGGCCTCGTGGACATTCTCAAACAACCCAGTTGATTGCCTAGTCTATTGGCTGCTCTCCAGAAAATGACCATAAGCCTCTGTTGCTGAAAACAATAATCACACAACTCATTTAACAGGGACATGTTGTGCTGTTGCCAACTTAGAACCTTCATTGTTAAACAGTATTGTTTATAGTACTGCAAGATGCTCTTCAGGCCACCACAGCTACAAACAATACAGAATTGGAATACATTCCATACGAATAAATGATTATAGCAAAAGACATAAGTATAGGTAAGAGTAATATCACCAACAAGATTACTAACAGCTTCATCAAGCTTTGACTTGTATAATTCCATCAATAGAACCCTTTACTTAGATCATATGCTGTTTATTTGTATAAATTCATGGTACGAGCTCATTTACAGTGTCAATGAAAAATACGTAGAAAATTGTGTGAATCACTTTGAGAAATTTACTCCACTTCAGTATTCTCTTTTATTGTATTGATCAAAAATATTTGAGAGTAAAAAGATTGTTTACAGATTTTTGTATATTGATTAATGCACATAAGATATTATATGAGGCTATCACCTATTCAAACTTCAAATGACTTTTTTCACTTGTAGTAAAACTTATTTGAGGCAGGTTTTAGTCACTCCAATTTATATATTGATATTGGTTCTGTAGTATCTCAGCATTTGAATTTATTTAGGGAAGGTATTGAATTTTGGTAAGGTGATTGATTAAGTGGTCCCTGGTTATGCATATTGTTTGTCTTTATCAGAGAATATAAAGAGATGGGCAGACATATAGGGACATTTGAGATAGAAAATGGTCATCTACAAAGCAAACAAGAGTTAATCTGGCTGAGCCTTCAATGTTGGACGTCTAGTCTCTAGAGCAGTGGTTTTTAACATTCCTAATGCTGTGACCCTTCAATGCAGTTTCTCATGCTGTGGTGACCCCCTAACTATAGTATTATTTTCCTTGCCACTTCATAACTGTAATTTTGATACTGTTATGAATTATAGCATAAATATCTGATATTTCTGATGGCCTTAGGCCCCCTCTTTGAAATGGTCATTCAGTTCCCAAAGGATTGCAATCCACACGTTGAGAACCACTGCTCTAGATTGTGAAAAAATAAATTTCTCCTTGTTAACCCACACAGTCTAGGCTATTTTTAAGACACTATTCAGAAACTAATAAATTCAGCTTACCTCATCAGTACCTATTATTTCTCCTTCCTCATAGCATGTAAACACATGACCCAAAGATTTAGAATACTATATTTTCAGCAATTAATTAAAAAATTTCCACAGAGACATGAAAATAATACATAAGCAATGAAGGTGACAACAGATTCTGCTCAATTGTTTATTCATTTACTTTTGTCTCTACAAGTCCATTTATCACTATCTTTTATAATGTAAAGTCTATGTAGACTGTTTTTATTGCACATCACAATACCAACACAAATAATTTTTACAAACTTTTATTTTCAGATGCTTTTAAGTTAGAAGAAAAAACATCTTGTCCTGAATTGTCTCTGCTATAACTTAAGTTTCTGATTACAGCCTCATTTCAAAATGTTAGCTTTTGTATTATTTAAAATAATACTACCTTAGCTTGGGATAGTTTGAGTTCTTTCACAATTCAGGAGTCTTTCTGGTAAATATAGAAACTTTATTTAGAGGTTGATAAATATCAGGTTGATACTTTCCGTTTTAGCTTATTGTGAACATATACATGCATATTATAATCCAACAATTTTAAAAAATATAAGGACAAATATTTCATTGATTTTAGTGCCAAATCTAACATCTACTACTTTTTACATATCTATATCTATATCTATATATCTAAATAAATGATGAGTCATGAATGATTCATATTTTCTGCCTGATTTGTGTTATGTGCTTTATTTTGGAAATTTGACCTTATACCCACATTCATGTGAGAACTCACAGATACTATGGAAACACTCTTTTGTATACAGAAAACCACAAAACTTCAAGATTTCAAATAACTTAAAATGCATGCGTGTCTGTGTGTGTGTGTGTGTGTGTGTGTGTGTGTGTGTGTGTGTGTGAATGCATCAGATGTAATTGTGCATGATATGTGTATACACATGTGTGGGGGCCACATGTACACATGCTTGTGTGGGCCTTTGGAAGACAGAGGACAACCTCAGGTGTTATTTTCCAGGAGGCATACACTTCAGGGTTTTTGTTTGTTTGTTTGTTTGTTTGTTTGTTTTGTGTGTGTGTGTGTGTGTGTCAGAGTGTGTGAGAGAGAGAGAGAGAGAGAGAGAGACAGAGAGAGAGAGAGAGACAGAGAGACAGAGACAGAGACAGAGAAACAGAGTCTCTCTTTGGCCTGGATCTCCCTATTAGTTTAGCCCAGGTAGAAATTGAGCGCTAGTAGATGCCTGTATCTGTTTCTCTATGATGGGATTAGAAAAACACAGCATGATCCTCAAGTGTTTTCATGTGCTCTGTGGGGTCAAACTCAAGTCTGATCTACCTTCTCAGCCCTAACACATTTAAGATATTAATTTGAAACAGATGTTTTGCAGGGTGTGCTGGCTATATTTAAGTCAATTTGACAGACTATAGTCATCTGAGAGGAAGAAACCTTGTTGGAGAAAATACTTCCATAAGATCAGGCTGTGGGATCGCATATATGATTTTTTTTTCTTAAATTAATGATTGATGGGGAAGGGTCCAGCCCAGCTTGTGTGGGGCCAACCTTGGACTATTGGTCCTGGGTTCTATAAGAAAACAGACTTTGCAAGCCATGAGGAGCAAGCAAGTAAGCTGCATCCCTTCAGGGCATCAGCCCCTGCCTCAAGGTTCTGTTCCTGTTTGAGTTCCTGCCCATTACTTTGATGATGAACAGTGATATGGAAATGTAAAAATCACTTTCCTCTTCGACTTGCCTTTTGACTATGTTGCTTCATCACAGCAATAGAAAAATCTAACTAAGACTGAAGGTAAACTTCTAAGTAGTTTGGGTAAACAATTCCAGTTTTGCCTTCCAGAGGAAAACTTAGCTAATTTGAAGTTATACTACTTGAAAACACGGATTATGGGAAGACTGGTGAATTAGTCTGTGTAGAAGACCAAATGATTTCAAAGAGGGACTCAAGACATGGTTCAGAACTCATGTTACACAGCACAACTGCCTGTAATTTCCAGCTGCACAGTGCCAGAGATCTCTGATAACTCTTGCCTCCTCAGGCTCTCCAACTCACACGAACATACTCACATGTAGACATAAACATACACATAATTAGAAACAATGAAAATACAACTTAAAAATAGTGGCAGGTACGTGAACCATTATTAGCATTGAAATTAGAATGACATACACAGAAAATTTGATTCCTATTTTATTTATGGTCTATAGCAAAATCTATATACCTGAGCTGCTCCCATTCCTGGCTAGAGAAGCTGATTTTGTATTGGGTAACGTTAAGATGCATAGCTAGCTGTTCTAAGTGCTGAGTATAAGAAACTGGGTAGTCCTTGTTAAGTGGGACATTTATATTAATCCCTCCCTCCCATCGAGGATCAGAAATAATCACATAAGAAGCAACAAAAAACAAACAAACAAACAAACAGCTAAAGGATGGAGATGAATTCTGTGAGATATAAACTTCTGGACTTGACAGGGATATATCACTGGTGAACTCAAACTACCTGATTGTACCTGCACAAGATCAAAGCCACCAAAGTTCTAGATTGGAGCGGTGCTATCCAGGACGTGTCCCTTGTTGTCGAGCTTTTGGAAGTTGATGGCTGCTGGGGAAGAATGAATCCCTATTTATGTATTTTTCCTTAATGGTGGGCTGTTTCATGTGTGGCCACCAGGAGATTCTCCATGCCCCAGTGGTTGGTGTCGTACCTACACAGATACTGACAACACTAATTGGACTTGGTATTGCTGTTTGCTCTTGTCTCTTTTGAGGGGGCCTGCCACCCAGCTCCCAAATAAGTCACACACGGAAGCTTATGTTTAATTATGAATGCCTGATCTTAGCTTGGCTTGGTCTCTAGCCAGCTTTTCTTAAATTATCCCGTCTACCTTTTGGTTCTGAGTTTTTCCCGTTCTCTTACTTCTGCTTCTTACTCTTACCCTGTGGCTGGCTATGTAGCTGGGTGGCTGGCCCTTGAGCCCTCCTCCTTCTTTGTTTGGCTCCTAGTTCTTCTCCCTTCCAGATTTCTCCTGTATATACTCTCTGTCGGCCAGCACCCCTATCTTTTCTCCTACCTTGCTATTGGCTGTTCGGTTCTTCACTAGACCATCAGGTGTTTTACACAGGCATAGTAACACAGCTTCACAGAGTTAAACAAATTCAACATAAACAAAAGTAACACACCTTAAAATAATATTCTACTACAACTTGGTGTGTTATAAAAATTAAATACATAAAAAAGAATATAAAGTTAGGAGGTGACCATGTTAGGCAAGATTTGTGCAGAGTTGGAGTTGGATGGATGTGCATTTGATTAATTGTGTTTCATTATATACATGTATAAAATTTTCAGGAATAAATAAAAGATATGAAAAGAATTTTAAACCACTAATGATATTTACTTTTAACTGGACTTTTAAAAATATAAATGAAAACAAATAATTTCATTTGTCTTAAGTGAGGATACATATTTTCTTCAGCAACATAATTTTTCTAACACTGTAAATGTATGATTTTTCTAATTGAATCAATCTCTATTTCCTAATTTTCAGCATAATATTTGTCATTGATTTATACTTACTGAAGTTGAAATATCTTATATTACTACTTCATCCTCTAGACTCTAAGCCAATGATGATATACTTCTTGAGAAATAGGAAGAAAATTATTTTTGTCTCTTTTTCACTTAATTTTTTTAATATTTCTTATTTTTATCTTGGCACTTAGAACACGCCATATTGTGACTTTCTTTTTTGTTTGAAGGCATGCATGTATATATGTATGTCCAAGAGAAATGCTCTAAAAATTCATTTGTACAAATGAACTTTATTGTACTAGAGAGTGTTATTGGACGGTAATGGAAGAATACTTTTGCTCCCCTGTCCTATATTCATATCAGATTCTCAGATGACCCATTTCTCAGAAATAACATGTAATAACATATGCCTGGTTTACCATCTTTTCCCATTAGCATTGGATTTATTGCTAACATTCTGTAGAGTGATGGTGGTATAGGAAATCAGAAGAACTTTGTCCTTCTATTTTTTAATACATTCAGCAGGACACCAGTTGTGCATAATTTAAAGTATGAAGCTGCAACTTCTCTTATGTTTATAGCTGAGAGTTTTGCAAAAAAAAAATCCTGGTTTGTAATTCTCTGCTAATAGACATTCAATAGAATTTACCTTATGCTTGTTATTGCAATAGGAAACAAGCTTCATCATGACCCTAGTGTCCTAGTGTCCTAACAGAAAAAAATTGCAGTTGTATTTGAACAAACTAAAAACATTAAGTGTAGAGTGGCTAAGTAAAAATCAGAAAGTAATTACTAGTGATATAACTTTCTGGTTCCCTTCATAGCACTGACAGCTAAAAGCTACCAAAGGAAGAGTGAACACAAGTTATTTGCAAATGTGAAACATAATTCCCACCTGAATACAACCCAGCCTTGCCCTGGGAAGCCAAGGAAGAAAGCAAGGATACTTGGTAAGTGAAAGATAAGGAAATATAATTTTCCAGTTAAGTAAATGAGAATAAATGAGAGGCACATTGCTTTTTGGATTGGAGTGATATACACATTTTTTTTCTATTCTTCAAAGGATGATATGGTGTCTGCACACTCTAGTTTACTCATCTCCAAGGACTGACATTAACGAGTCATGTAACTATGAACAACTCATTTTTATAGCCTTATCTTTGTCTTCCAAAATGTAAGTGAGCGATTCCTAATAGGCAGTAATTTCCCATGCTGATATCCACCATGAACACCAAGGCAAACATGGTGTTCAGAACAGGACACATAGGACTATTTAAAATTGAGTACAGTTAAACATATGATTCTTAATACTCAAACCATAGAGAAAATTCATTTTTTTTTGTTTTCAATTACAAGCAGACTATTTTCTACAAAGCTTTTTAACTTATTGATCAACTTGTATATGTTATATACTTATTTTAACACTTTTTGTGCATGGATCTGGGCACTGGGACATAACAAGGAACCAATGAATTCCCCTACTGTCCTAAAGGACATGCCACTTCTACAGTCTTTCAGCTTTAGTAGCCTAGATAGGATTCTTCTATTTAGGATAACTACAGGGTTTGTAACATTTATTTTGTGTTCATATAAATATCATAGTCTGACTGTCAATCTCTTTTCATAAGCTAATATACAAGGAATTCTATTCCCCCATTGTGATGGTAGTTAGGAGTAAGGGCTTTGAGAGGTAAATGTCATGTTCAACACATTCATGAAGGTTATTAGGTCTTATATAAAATACAAAAGGGGCCTTAAGGATATGACTTGTTACTTTTGCCATGTGATGGAGTGAGAAAGTTATTGTATGTAACTGGGAGTTGGTCCTCTTGTCATGTACAAGTATTCTGCTACTTTGTTTGTGGAGTTTCTGACCACTTTATCATGGCCGGGCAGTGGTGGTGCACACCTTTAATCCCTGCACTTGGGAGGCAGTGCCAGACTCTGTGAGTTTGAGGCCAGCCTGTTCTACAGAGTGAGATCCAGGACAGGCACCAAAACTATACAGAGCAACCTTGTCTCGAAAAACCAAAAAAAAAAAAAAAAAATATCATGAATAAATTTATGCTAATTAGAAGTTACTCAGTGAAGACTGTGATAGCAATCTGAATGGGAAAACTGAGATAATATTTACACTGTCATTTTCTCTCTCTTCTTTCTTCCCTCTTTCTATATGAGATATTAATGAAATACAGAGTGGTGCAAATCATGTTACAGATTAAGGCAGATTACTGTGTTTTCTGTAACCATATAAACAAAATTATAAAACATACGGAGAAAGAAGCAATAATGATCTAGGGGAATATCTGAATTGTTTAAGCTACTGTAAAAAAAAAACACACACTGACTAGGTAAATAAAAATATAGGTATCTGTTATCTCGTAGTGCTGTACTTTGGTAGTGCACAGACAAGGTATTAATAAGGTTGCTTTCTGAGGAAGCTTCACTCTGGTTTGTATATGTGCGCTCCTGCAATGTTCTCATATGGCTATCCTTGTATAGAAAGATTCCTGTTAACTTTTCTCTGTTCTTGTAGGACATCTGCTTAATTGGATGTGTGCTCAGTGTTAAGGTGCCACTTAACCTTAAATATCTTTTCAGATGTCAAGTGTCCAGGCAGAGTTATAGTGGGGTTCTACTGTAAGCGTAAGTCTTAGTTAGGGTTCCTATTGCTGCGATGAAACAGCATGACTAAAGCAAGTGGGGGAGGAAAGGGTTTATTTGGCTTACACTTTTAAAACATATTCCTTCACTGAAGGAAATCAGGACAGGATCTGAAGCAGGGATGGAGCCCCAGAGGTAGGAGCTGATGCCCAGGTCATGGAGGGCTGCTGCTTACTGACTTGCTCCCCATCTCTTGCTCAACATGCCTTTTTATAGAACACCGGACTACCAGCTCAGGAATAACACTACCTACAGCAATGACCTGGGACTTCTCCAATCAATCACTAATTAAAACAAATTCCCTATAGTCAGAACTTTTGAAGGATTTTTCAATTGAGTTCCTTTTCTTTCAGATAACTGTAGTTTGTGTCAAGTTGGCCTAGACCTAGCCAGTACAACATATGAATAATTTATTGGCATAATTTCGTGTTGGCTTAGGTTGGATTATAGTTCTTCCTTTTTCTTGATTTCATATATTGCTTAAAGTCATAAGAAAACCTACTATTTTTAAGATTCATATACACATTTTTTAGTAAAATAAAGCACAATTTAGAATTAACCTACACGGGGGATTATTCTCATCACAGAAACCACAGGGAACCACATACAGAGCTCAGTGCCAGATGTGGATATCTCCCCTTTCTTTGTTGGTAGTTAGTGTCCCTGAGAATCTCCCAAAGCACATAGCCATTCTCTTGGTTACCCATCAGAACTTATGGTAAGGCCTGACCACTGAAGAGAGAACACACACTGGTCACAGGACTCAGAGAAATCAAGCTTCCTGCTATGTAACTTTCACAGTATTTGAATTTTCCATGTAGTCTGCAGTAAGGAAAAGAAGCCATCAGCAGTCTTACCTACCTGGGAGCCCAAAGAACTATAATAGTGATAAGCATAACAATGTATGTCCATGGGTACAAGAGTGCCATGAGTGATGGGGATAAGCAGCTGGTACCCAATTGGATTTAAGGCTCAGAAAATAGGGTGAAATACATCCTTGGTACTGCAAACCTTTGGCCAGGGTGCTTAGAGGCCCTAAGTGTGAACCCACTACTATTATTCTGCTAAATGGACATAATATTAAACTGGTTTTCAAATTTATGACTACAGAATATTCTCAAGATTCCTGCCCTCTAGCAGGAATTCACACCAATATAATACTCACATTATAATACAATATGTAATATAATCTCCTCTGCTGAGCTGTGAGGTGGATCTGGGACATGATTAGAGGCATTAGAGTAAAATAAAGGTGAAGATCACTTGCTGATGTAATCCCGATCGCCAATCCTGTTTGTTTACAGGTTAACTCAGGGAGTGACGTTTCTCATTGGATCTGAATTAACAAATAGGATAGCCTACAAAGATATACAAGACACTATCTAAAGTCATAACTTTTCTCTTTGCCACTGACTTCGTGTTAGTGGGTAGATTTCCATTATGAATAGTCATGATGGAGGAGGCAACCCTGCAAAGAGCTCTGTATGCATCCAAGCTCACCAGGCTATCTCTTTCAGGACAGTGAAGTTCCTCTCCTCTAGCCACAAATAAATCATTCCTGTCACCAAGCAGACTGAGCATGGGCATTAATATCCCAGTAAGCCATTCTGCAAATATAGTTACAACATGTAGCCTCACTACAGCTATGAATACCTGGAAGCAAATAACATAGCTGAAGATGAAATTGGAAATTTTGCCTTTTACCTTTGACATTTATTTACTTATGTATTATGTAATGTGTATAGTGTGTATGTGTGTGTGAATACGTGTCTGGCATCGCATGTGTCTCAGTGATCTTGTGAAGTACTTGAGAGAATTGATTTTCTCCTTCCATCATGTGGGTTCCTGGGATCAAATTCGGTTTACCAGGCTTTGCTACAAGCACCTTTAAACACTGAACCATCTTGCTGGCCCCATAACTGAAATTTTGACCTATACGAAGAAAGATAACACATACATACACATATATATGATGGCATGTCATTCATTTCCTGACAGTTTTGCAACATTAAAAATACTTATCTTCAGAAGTTGCCCTCAGACCCTTTGAATATAAGACGAAGAAGAGTTTATTAACCTGGAATATCCAGTTCCCATCAACCCAAACCTGAACACGGGAATTCAGAGAAGCCAAGGATGAGAAACCATCCTTTCCATTTCTCATGTCCCTTCCAGGAGTCCCATGGTATGGGTCTAGAAGAGGGATGGAAGTCAATAAGTCAGGGTGTGGGGAAGACTGGCTAGAATACAATCTTCTTTTTCTATGGATTATAATTTTGCATTCTCTGCCAAGAACAAGGTGCCTGCACCATGTCCTCAAACTACCTGGCTTGGTAATACTAATGGTTTGACTAAATGTGCCTCCTCTGGTAAGTCACACTCCCATTCTATGTATACTGGGATATATTATCTCTCAAGTATGTGCCTATAATGGAGAAGAACGGAAAGCTCACACTGGCCATGACTCAATGCTAAGGATGGCGAAATGACACACAGTCCTGGTCCCAATCCTAGTAGGGGCAGGAATAGCCCTAGGCAGTACCTCAGCTATGAGTGTTTGGGATCCAAAAGTTAATGAACACAGTTTCCAGTGGGATGTAGACTTAGGACATTTATTTCCGTGCTGGAGAGGTACATTGACACCCTCTCAGAGGTAGTCCTACAGATTTGAAGGTGACTAGACCTCTGTTTTATGAAAAAGGGAGAACTTTGTATGGCCTTAGAGGAAATTTTCTGTTTCCATGCCAACCAATCAGTGATCACTGGGTAAATCCTTACCATGGTCAGAGAACACATCCAAGAAAGGAAAGAAAGGAGACATGGATCAGATAATTGGTATCAGTCTCTATTTGCCTGGTTCCCTATGACTGTCAGTATCAGCTTGACTATTGATTCTTATGCTGAGGGGGCTCATGGTAGGTCCCTGCATCCTCAACTGCATGGTCAACTACTTCAGAAAACAAACTCAGTTAAACCACTGGTCCTTTGTATGAACTATGTCCTTTAGAACAGAATGAATCAAAAATTTGACACATGAGCATAAAACCAGTGGGGAATGTGACAGGGCAAGACAGCGCAGAGACTTCTTCATCTTGCATTGATGTTGAGGCCATTCAAGTTTAACCAGAATTTGATCTCCTTGATGAAGGATCCCATAAAAAATTACCCCATTCTGTTATAGGAACCTAAGGTCAAGATGTCTAAGCAAGCTTATCTTGGCTTCTATTAAACTGCCTGATTGTGCAGAACCCATCTTGTTAACTGCTTATTTTAGCTTCTGTTAACCTGCTTCCTTCTGTAAAGGCCCCCTGTAGCTGCTGAGTGAGATGCCAGGACATGGTTTTTGCCTTTAAAAACCCTGTAATTTGGACACTCAGGGCTATATTTAAGTACCAACTGTGTGAGTGTAGTCCCAGCTATTTGGAATAGACTTTCAGTTGGCTATAAACTGTGGATAAATGGTCATTTCTGATGAACTCCCTGTAACAATATAAATCATTATTTGCACAGAACATAATTAAAATTTTAAATAATGTTTGCCTAAATTTCAATACACTAAGTATTTGTTAAGTACTGTTCCCTTATCAAAAATTCACCACTAATATTCCTCAACATAGAAGCCTCATTAGAATGGATCATTTAGTTTTAAATGTTGACTATTGGAACAAAACATGAAAGTGTATTTTGATATAATATACACAAGCTTATAGTAGACTAAATGTGCTCAGAATTTCAAAACTTAAAAATCTTATAACTACTGAGTTCTAGATTATAAATTCCATGTTGCTGCAACTCCTGGGAAGGAGTCTTAGTCTTTTAAATCTAAGAACATAAACACAGTTCTACTCAGTGACAAAACCCGGATAGAACACAATTTTATACTTGAGGAATTTCTTATGGAAAAGTCACATGAAGTCAAAATGAAAAAGAGCATTGAGGAATTTGTTAAAATGAAGAGTCAATGTCCAAGATTACCTAACATATGAAATGGCATCTCGAGCCATTTTGTATGACAATGTTAAATTTTCTCCAGTACCTAAAGCAAATCCAAAAACACCAACAACATATGCACTTAATAAATTGCTGTACTTGAACAATACTGTTGTAAAGGACAGACACCTCATACTGAACTCTATAGGCTCCATGATGAATGGATGTCCCTATATGATGGAATAAGTTACAACTTTAATGTACAAATAATGAACCTCCATTAAAATAAAGGATATCATCAATCAAACCACTGCAGCAACACCATAAACCTCTGGCAGCATAATGGCCAAGAGGGCACAAGCTTTATTAATCTTGGATGGTGCAGTAGCATTTCACTATGAGACACTACTAAATACATCCCTGTGAAAATGAATTGTAAATGTGATAAAGGTTCTGGGCTATTCATTTAAGATAATGGCTAGGTTCATATTGTGATATTTGCTAGTTAACTTTTAATCTCACTTAGTCTTGAACTGTGCTCCAGCTCAGACAAACATCTACTTGCATTTCATTCTGAGACTTCCATGTGCCTAAAATACTATAAGGAATAAAGGGAAAAGGAAAACACACAACACATTAAGAAAACACAAATTCTCCTTAAAATAGGTTTAGTGTCTTCTCCCTCAGTGTTTGTACTTGCTAAATTCATTTAAGCCCTCACTCATTTAAACCAAATTTGCTGTCTCTTCTCAGAGTTGTAACACTATTTGATATTCATATCTTTGATTTGTGGGTTTTATTATTTCCAGTAAAATTTCCAATTCCAATTTAATAAGACTTTTAGACAAAACAAGAAGTGATTTAGCATGGCACTTACAAACTGTTCTCTAAGCTTTTAGAAATAAAAACATATAAAAGAACAGTAGAAATTAATGATATCTACTTAGCAGAAATTGCATATTTAGTGTTAAGCACTTTTGTTCTGTATGATGTCTCATATAAGTTTTGCCTGACTATTTAGAACTCTGTGATATACATTTACAACAATGACCTCATATTACAGCTACAATTTTTTTCTAAAATCATTTGATATAAGGCCATGTTAAACAGTATCAAAGGCATCTTCTTAAGACTTCTAACCTACCTTAATAAAATTTAACTATTTCATAATCATAGTTTTTAAAATGTCCATAGGTACAAATACTGCTTAAATTGCTTAAAATATATATGTGTATTCCATATACAGAAACAAACTACTTCATTGTCTTCCATTTGTGGAAATCAATACTGTTGATGTCAAATTTTCAGGTAGGATGTAGATAATGAAGTGATATGTGTTAATGACAGTTACTATGGTGCTTTAACCATTACATTGAATCATATCCTTCAGTTTTAGTACCAGTTTATACTCACAGAAGGGAGATTATTTCAAACAAAGAAAAGTAAATATTCATTAACTAGCAACACAGTTGCTTTGAATGGCAGAAGATATTACTAAGTACCACAGTATTGATCAACATGAATGCTTTGGAATTTTATTTCTTAAAAATTTAAAAATTCTTTCATATATTACATCCCAACCATAGTTTCCTCTCCCTCCCCTTGCTCAAGTCTCCGCCTTCCTCACCTTTCACCAGCTCTACCCTCTGTGCATCTCTCCTCAGAAAAGAGTAGGCCTCCCAGGGACATTAACTGAACATGGCACAATACACTCCAATAATACCAGGGACATACCTTCATATCACAGCGGGATAAAGTGACCCAAGAGGGGAAAAAGGGTCCCACAAGCAGGCAAAAGAGTCAGAGACATCCCTTGTACCCATTGCTAGGAGTCCCACAAGAAACACCAAGCTACTCAGACAAGTGTATATGTAGAATATTTTTTTTAAGATTTATTTATTTATTATGTATACAGTGTTCTGCCTGCATGTATGCCTGCAGGCCAGAAGGAGGGAACTAGATCTCATTACAGATGGTTGTGAGCCACCATGTGGGTGCTGGGAATTGAACTCAGGACCTCTGGAAGAACAGCCAGTGCTCTTAACCTGTGAGCCATCTCTCCAGCCCCTAGAATATTTTAAACCATTAGAAAAGGTAGCTATAGGAAGGAAAGATGCCAATAAAAAAATCAAAATACTCAATATATTGTGAAACCCATAAATGTTTATTATAATTGAGAAATTAAAAGAAAAATTAAATGATCAATACAGTTTACTTTTGAATGGTAGTATTAAAATTATGAAGTATCCAGTTGGGGGTTATCTAATACTACAGTTCCAACTGATACAACTCTTCATAAATTCTTCTGAACATTTTTTATTGATTTTTTTCCCTCCAAGGATATCAGATGTTTGTGATGAGATGTCATTCTTTTTATTAATTGAATGTTAATTGTTCTTTTATATGCAGCCATCAAATAAATGACCATATGAATGCATGTGATCAAATATAAGCACTTAGAATATTATTTCCATAATATATACATAGCTCATTTTATCATTTTAAACTTTTTTTTAAAGATTACATTTATTTATTTTATCTATATGAGTGCTCTATATGCATGTACTCCTTTATTCCAGAGGACAGTGTCAGATCCCACTGTAGATGGTTGTGAGCCACCATGCAGTTGCTGGAAATTGAACTCAGGACCTCTGGAAGCCTAGTGCTCTTAACTGCTTGGCCATCTCTCCATCCCCCTTATTTTTTAATTTTAACTAAAACATTTAGTGTGTTAAATGCTATTTTATATAAAATATGAAATTATTCTATTGATATATCTGAAAACTCAGATAGTATCTGGATGTCATGTCAATATCTACATTTTTTTTGTCAAGTATTTTATTGAAAGTGACATGATCACAAACTTACATGTATCTTTGATTGACAGCATTGTTAAATATATGTAACAAAGAATCATGTTTCATTTGCTGTTTAGTAATATGTTATCATCTGGTTAAAAATTTAATTTTCCATGCTACTTTCCAGTGTTTCTAGCATTTAAAAAAGAAAATACGATGACACAGCATAATTATTTAATGCTATGAAAACTAAGACAATCCCTAATAACATGTTTTCAGTGTTAGTCTATTTAAATATTTAAATGTCTTGAGAAACTGAAAATAAGTCAAATTTTATTTCACTCTATATTTTAGTCTTAAAACATTTTTTTTTTTTTTTTTTGGTTTTCCGAGACAGGGTTTCTCTGTGTAGCTTTGCGCCTTTCCTGGAACTCGCTCTGTAGCCCAGGCTGGCCTTGAACTCACAGAGACCTGCCTGCCTCTGCCTCCCGAGTGCTGGGATTAAAGGCGTGCGCCACCACCGCCCGGCCTTAAAACATTTTAATAACAGTGTATTATATCCAGAAATAAGACTATTAAAATATCTTAACATTGTCTTCAATTCTATCCTTTCTAATATATTTCCGCAGTTTATATCTAGTTTTTGTTTGATCCTATTTTATTCTAACCAGTTTTAGAACATATTTTATTTTTTTATTACTTGAGTAGCAAATGAAACAAATTACATAAGAGCATTCAAGTCACTGAAATGAATCCTAAAATTATCTGGCGATATGTATGATACTTTCCTCTGTTTAGACTTTTATGAGAATGTATGTGTTCTTCATCAGCACTAATTAAATTGTGCTCGGGAAAAGCTTTTTAATTTCCTTTAAGCTCAAATGGAGTACAAATTAATTCCTTTATTTTCATTATTATGAACTTTTCTTGCATAGATTGCTCAAAAGGTAGTAAAGATTAATGACCTAAGATATCAATTGAGTCAGAATTATATACTAGAACAACATTTTAGTGAATTGTAGGTTTCAAATTGGAATTATATTATAAAATTTGAAATTAGATGTGTTTGTTTGCCTTCAATTGTGTTTAAATATTTGTTGAAAATGAACATTTTAACAGATCATCTGCTTTAAGTAACAATAATGGTACATTTGACCAACAGTGTTGTCTTAAAATATCATTTTAAATGGCAAATGGGATTCCTCAGCTGCTTAAGGCACTTGTCCTCAAGCCCAATGACATGAATTTGATCCTTGCAACCCACATGAAAAGAGAGAAGTGACTTGCTCAAGTTGTCTTCCATCCTGAATGCTAGCTACATAGCATGTGCAATCACACACACACACACACACACACACACACACACACACACAGAGAGAGAGAGAGAGAGAGAGAGAGAGAGAGAGAGAGAGAGAAGGAAAGACATACACACACATTAAAAAATTAAAAAACCTCTTTAATAATAACAAAATAAGCTTTAACAGAAAAGAAGTAATGAAACAACTGATACACAGTTGATAATAACAGAAATTCTATAATCAAAACCATGTGCATTATAAATTTTTGCAATAACATTTATTTCTCCAAAAGAACAATATTTTCTATAAAGCTACACCCTCCTACTCCTTTCTCTGTTCACCTGTCAATGCCATTTTTTCCCAATGTAGCCTAATAGATAAAGAAAGTAATAATACTAATTTTCAAAACACAAGAGGTCAAGACTAAACTAACACACCCTTTTAGAAGCTAGGTGGCTGTTAAGGCAAGTAATCAAAATTTTTTTTTCCTCTTCTGAAAGCATGTGCAATTTAACTTTTTTTTTCATGATCAATTATAGGAATCAAAGAAGACATTTTATATGTAAGTACTATAAAGAATTATGACATTCTAAAATATGAAAAATTCATGATGTAACTGAGGAAATAACCAAATAGTAAGTAAGAAAAAGAAAACACAGTTTCTGTTGTGGTGAAAATACAACTTATATAAAAATATTGAAGAATTCATTTTTTTTCTATTTGAATGTTTACAAAATTGGGTATATTGCAACTTATAACTAAATTAGCTAATATTTATAATAAATAAACTTAAAACATTACATATTCAATATAAGGTCAGAAAATAATAGTTATTGAGAGAATATTAAGGAAATGAGACATGACCTGATGAGTTTGGTAAAGGCCAGGGAATTTTGTGAAAGGGAAAGTGAACCCCAGTAAAAGGCTTTGGAACATACATATGAATTGCAAAAGATGATACAGAACACCCACAGGTGCCAGCTCTTAGAAATGTGTGTCTATGTTTTCTGTTATTCCACAATGACCTGGAACTGTAACTTTTTAGTATATTCCCTAAATTATCTAACCTATTAGAAATCACAGAATAACTAAACTTGAAACTTCACTTTGACATAATATATATATATACATATTATATATACACATATTACATATATACATATACAGATTATATATATATATATATATATATATATATAATTTATCTTTATTGTGTTTTTGGTTACTCCTTTTCTGTGATCTTCTTCTAAGCTGTACAATTTGTAATGTCTGAAAAGTACATCTATTTGTGATGTTGAGCCATTCAGAAGGATTACATGGTAAATGTATAACAATTTTAGTTGGTTTTAATTGTTTGGCTTTTGTTTTTTCCTTTTAATTAAAAAAATTATTTACTTTGTTTTATTTTGTGGGTATGAGTGTTCTTCACGTACTTATGTGTGCATGTATGTAGTCATGTGCATGCCTGGTGCCTGCTGAGGTCAGAAGAAGATACCAGATTTCCTAGAAATGGTGTTATGGATAATTGTGTTGTTAGGAATAGACCCTGAGACCTCTACATAGAAAAACAGGGCTCTCAACTACAGAGCTATCACTCCAGCTCCTTACTTTGTCCTTGAAATATTTGATATTTCTCCTTATGTTATTTATACAACCTTCAGAAATACCCACCTATAAAGTTGAACCATTTGTTTCCTACTTGCATACTACATTATTTTTCTCTTTACTAACATTTTTTTAGTAGGGGTGAGATTTAGTTTCTGAGGAGCAATGTTTATTTTTTAAAATGTGCCAAATCTGTGAGAAGACAAGATAACTAATTGAAAGCTCCTGTAGCAGTCCCATTAAGGGTACCATGAAACTGTTAAAATTCTAAATGAAAAGAAATTCTCCAAAGTTGTTTAAAGTGAGAAGTGATAATTCTGTTAAAGTATAAGAGCTATGCCATTATTTTACTTTCTAATGATAGTTTTCTTTTTAAAGTTTGGAAGAATGTAGAGTACTTTCAGTCTGGACAAAACTTATGATATCTTGGCGTTCAATAATTATAAAAATTATCACACACAATTAACTTATGCTTAATCGTTCTGAGAACAGATGGCAAAGTTAAACAGAATTTGCATATTCAGAATCAAGAAGCAGGATTGTGATTGAAAACTCATATTGAAATAATTTAACAAAATCACCACATTTCCCGACAAAAAGAGATTATATGACTTCTTGCATTTACATTTTCAGCTTTGCATTCATCCCCATGTTGAGAAGTTGAATGTTTCACTCTGTGAGTGTTATAGTCATCTAACTATCAGGTCAATCTGTTTTGCACTGTGTCCAAGTCTCCAAGTATTAGTACGTGTGGTTATAAATAACATGTGTTTGAGAGGCTTGCAGATGGTAAACTTCTTATTAATGGTATGAGCAAGCCAGTCATAAATCCATATCTTGAAGAGAAAAGCCAGTCAGTTGTTTTGGCTTAGTAAGTTACTTAGTTTCCATCACATTCATTACCTAAATACATTATAAACTCTTACTTCAAAAACACTGCCAAACTATTGTATTTATATCTAGTAGGCAGACTAAGTCTCTAACTCACTTGGATTCCATTTAAGATAACTATTACTTTAATAACTTTTCATTTTTTTGTTGAAAAACAATGTTTGTCAAACAATGTATTTTAATCATGCTCTTTCTCTTCCCCATTCCTTTCAGATTGTCATTACCTCTTTATACACAGAACCCCATGTGTATTCTTTCTTTCTTTATAAAACAACAACAACAACAAAATTACGTGTGGGTGTGGTGACAAACAAGCAAATGCCTTTGGCGTGGTCACAGAGCTATTCATCACACTTCCAAGACTTAAATTCAATTGAGTCTGGCTTCAGATTCTTTGTTAAAGTTATATCCTACTCTCTTCTGGTGGGAACACAAATTTACATAAAATTCTGTTCCCAATACTAACTCCACATGACAGAAATCAAGTTAGTTTAGTATTATAAAAAGACCAAAAGATTAAGCTTAGTTACCAGCTGAGTTCTCTCTTGTGTTTGAAAAGCATATTTGGATATCAGTCTCGAAAACACACTGTCACGTTCCTGGAGTCACTATCTCTAAAATTTGAAGCATCTCTCATTTTCTGCATAAGGCCTGGGTAAATGCTAATCATATTAGTCAAGCATATTCCTAACATCTCCTTCCATTCCAGCAGTGCAGAATTCACAAATATATATATTTGTGAATTCATCATGCACAAAAATGAATAGAACAATAACACCTCTCTGCCTCCTACATTAGGGGAATACATTTTCTATATTTCTTTTTTTTATTTGTTTTTTTTTTTGTTGTTGTTGTTGTTTATAAACTGTATGGCCATGGCAGGCTTCTAGCAAACTGTTCTTATATCTTAAATTAACTCATTTCTATTAATCTATAAGTTGCCACGTGGCTCGTGTTAATTTCACATTCATATTCCTTTTGTCTTGTGATGTCATTAGATAACTTGAATATTCATAATGTATTATATGCTAATAGAAAACCTTTTTTTAAACTGGGTCAGCAACATGTTTTAATATTTTTATGTTTTATCCCATGAAATAGAGTTTTCTGTGGATATTTTTTTCTCTATGATGAATTCCTAAGTGCATATACATTCAATATATAACTGGGTGATTAAAACAAGTACCTAGATATGTTCTTTAGATTGCTTCAGGCTAATGTTTATTATTGTTGGAAAACTGATGTTAGTGCACAATTGGAGCTAAAAACTGTAACCCCTCCCATCTCGCCTTTTCTAATTTTCTTTTTATACAGATTCTCTCTATATCACCTAGTCTATCCTCAGAGTCATTCACTGTGTGCTCAAAACTGGCACCAAATGTGTTATACTCCTGATCCAGTTCCCAGTGTTCTGAGATAACAGCTATCTGTTTCCAACACTGGTCAATTCTTTTCCTACAAATCTTTCTTTAATCGCTTTATTTTATAAAAAAGCCATTGCATTTAAAAAAAAAAAAGTAAAGGCAAACAAGATACTGTAAAGAAAGAAGGAGGGTAAAGAAAAAAAGAGATATGGTCCCCATGAAACTATATTCTACTCGAATTCACAAGATTGGTTAAGATGGTATTGATGAGATATATTGATTATTAAAAAAAAAGATAATTTGGGTAAGAGAATTAAGTTTAGAAATACCCAAGACATGCTATGTTGGACTGTTTCCAAGTTTAAGCAAACTGTAGGAGGAAATATGGGATGTGACTGCACCTTTCTATAGGTGATATATACTTAATGGAATGAATAAAATACACCCCTAAGATAAACCATTATAAAAGTAAACAAATTCCAAATTTTATAAAACTTGGTTTAATCTTCTTTTGTAAGTTGAAAAAATTCTTCATAGATTACCATGTCATATAAAAGGTTCTATATGTGCAATACTAATTCATAAAACCAATTATGCTGATATACACCAAGAACTTTTATTCATAATTATACGAGCATACATCCTTTAATGAAATAATACAACTTTTACAAATTATTCCTGTAGCAACTTGTGGTTCAAGACGTAATTAGCTCAAAATTTATATCGTATGAAGTTCCCTGTATATAGAACTTACTATTTCTGCTGCAGAGTTCTCCTATCCATAGCACATTAACCCAAACCACTCCATCTTTCTCCTTAGTGTGCCTCGGTGCAGGTGTTCATCTATGTGCTCACTGGATGAGCGTCTGTCTGCTGTTTGTTTTGTATATTTGAACTCTGCAAGTAAAAAAAAAATTGTAGTCAGCCAGGACAAATGTATTACTTTTTATCTCTCATGTATGACTCTGAAATAAATCAAAGTAAGTTTAAGCAAGAAAATGTAAAGTAATTTAAGAGAGACAGAACAATCGAGCTGTCAGCCATATTTTACCTTGATTCTTTTCTTCTTGTTACTTTATTTAATAATCTTGGATATGGACAAAGTTTTTTCTTTGAAAGAATTAAAATTGATTTTACTCAAAGCAGGAGTATCTGAGAGCTACAACATACTCTGTAATTCTCCTTCTCAATTATCTCTTTTACTGAAAAGTAAAAGAAAATTGTAATTATAAATTATTATTAATGTATACAATTATATATAATTTAATTGGCTTATCAGACTAAAATATTTAGCTGGTATTACTTGCTGAAATGGTAATTATTTATGGATGAAAAATAGCAAAGTATGAAAGAAATTATATATAGATATAGTCTGGAATCAGGTAATAAATAAGTAGTTATGTTACAGTTAAATCAGAAAACACCTCAAAAGTGACAATATTTTTTCACTAATTCTTGCTAATGTGGTTATAAAATTGGGTACATAATGGTTCTATCATTTGTGGTTTCATCAAATCCACATACTGAAATCCCAACTTCCTGCTATTATGATATTTGGAGATGGTTGTTGGCAATAACTTAGGGACAGATTAAAAATGAGCATGGGGCTCTCACTCTGGGATCAAGATCTTTTTTTTTTTTTGAATTTATTTTATTTTATTTACAATATAATTCAACTTTACATATCAGCCATAAATTCCCCCTTTCTCCCTCCTCCCGTCCCGCCCCCCTCCCCCCGGCCCACCCCCCATTTCCATCTCCTCAAGGGCATAGACTCCCCCGGGGATTGAGATCGACCTGGTGGAGTCAGCCCAGGCAGGTCTAGTTCCCTCCTCCCAGGCTGAGCCTAGGGTCTCTACTAAGACCCAGGTTTCAAACAGTCAATTCATGTACTGAGCACAGGGCCCGGTTCAAATGCCTGTATGCCTCTTAAACAGATCAAGCCAATCAACTGTCTCATCCATTCAAAGGGCCTGATCCAGTTGGGGGCCCCTCAGCCATTGGTTCACAGTTCATGTGTTTCTATTCGTTTGGCCATTTGTCCCTGTATTCCATCCATCCCTGGTCCCAACAACTCTTGATCACATAAACCCTCCTCCTTCTTGCCTATTGG
>CABHPP010138117.1:0-16389 GCA_902168425.1 Peromyscus attwateri
GGGCCATATACTTACTCTCTAATGTCATTGATGGAAAGAAGCGGTTTACCTCACAAGTTTGTGACTGTATGAGAGAGATGACGAGGGCCTTTACTTGCAGTGATATTTCATGTACTGTATGTTTTATCACAAGTGCATTTTGGGAGTAAAGGAAAATTTATTATTTTAAAAGTCTATGGACCACTGAGATGGTTTGGCAGGTAGATCTACTGGCTGCCAGGCCTGATGAGCTGAGTTTGGTCCCTGGGATCCAGAAGGGGAAAGGAGAGAACTGACTTCTACAAGTTGTCCTCTGATGGCCACGCTTGTGTTGCCACACATCTACAGATCCCTTGTCTCTAAACGATAGGAGCACTGGGTGGGTGAGGGGGCTCAAGCAGGTAAAGGCACTTGTCACCAAGCCCGACAATCTGAGTTTGATTCCTTGGGACCCAGATGCTCAAAGGAGAGATCCGATTTCGGCCAGCTCTCCTCTGACCCCCGCAAGGGGAAGAACTGTCTGTCTGTCTGTCTCTCTCTCTCTTTCTCTCTCAATAAATAAACAAATAAGTAAGTAAATATAAAAAATAATAAGAAACTGACTCGTAACGGTTTAATGGCTTCTCCTCAAGTCTGTAATTGGATTCTTGCTGCCATCTGTCCTTGTTTTTCCCCCAGTTGATGCAAGTCCAGACATTTTAAGTGAAAAGATGCTATTTGGTAGGCTGGGGATTGCCATAGCCTATTGAAATCCTAGCAAGTTTGTTTGTTTGAGACAGAGCTCCTTATGTAGCCCTGGCATCCCTTGAACTTGTGACGCTTCTGGTTCCTCCTTCCAACTGCTGAGATCACAGGGGACCACGACCATGCCCATCAAAATGCCTAGACTTTTAAAGTTTATAGCCTTTACTTGCCTAGTGGGATGACATTCACATAGTGATTATGTTCATGGCTGTGTCTTAGAAATTAAAGGGGGTTTTTGAACACTCATCCAAAATTCCTTGTGTGCTAAAGTCTCTGACATCATTTGAAACATTGTGGCTACCAGAAACCAACTTGACGTGCAGTCGGATGGACTCCAACTGGAAATCCAAATAGAAGGGAGCCGAGGAACAACAGGTAGCCTAGGCACTGAGTTTCTAAG
Source organism: Peromyscus attwateri (assembly GCA_902168425.1). Lineage (NCBI taxonomy): Eukaryota > Metazoa > Chordata > Mammalia > Rodentia > Cricetidae > Peromyscus > Peromyscus attwateri. The sequence goes on from CABHPP010138117.1 coordinate 1,124, forward strand.
CGACTTTTATTTTCTAAGTTGTAGTTTGGGATTCAGAATTCTTCCTTGAACATGTTTCGCTTTTACAATTACAGGAAACCAGAGTTCTTACATAAAATAATGCAGCTTGGATATAGGGAAGCTAGCATGGCAGTTGATCTTAACTTTTCTTGGACCACACATTCCTTTGAGATTACCAGAAGTTCCAGACCCTTCTAGAAGGAGGTAGAGCTGTACACATGGTGCTGTCAATGAATTCTTTCCATTCATGAAAGCTCAAGTTTCCTATTCTTCTAGGCAGGTGCTCTGTCACTGAGCTGGATCCTCCAACTCTTTCCTAGTCTTTTGTAGGCCTGTGACACAGGTCCCTGGAGTACAGGAGGCTTTGAAGGAATTAAGGCAAAGCCTTCGGGGCAGGGCTGAGAGCCCAGCGAAGCTTAGAACTTGAATCAGCGAAGAAGTAAGTCTATGAGCATCAAGTCGGGAATAGGGCAGAGCGGAGAAAACGGCAAGGAGGCTCGGCGTGGTGGCAGCGGCGGCCGGTGTGGTTTAAAATGACGAGGGGTGAATGAGAGCACTCTAGGCCTGTAGGCTCCAGTTCATCTGTCAGTGAAAGGAGAACATTAGCGCACTGTCATGGGGACAGCATGGCGATTATGTCCATCTAGCTCCAGACTTTATAAGGGGGAGGTGCAGAGAGTATTTTCGAGGACAGATGGTGGTTTTCATTGGGGCTAAGGCCTGTAGAGGCCCCCACCCCTCATGGTAGAATTTGCAGGAGGTGGGGTAGGCACTGCAAAGTGGGAGTGCTAAGGTAAGGGAATGGGGGAGTGTTGGTTGTAGCTAAAGCCTTTCTTGCTTTCTGAGCACGTATGACTGTACTTTGGAGTGCTTTTAGCAGGAGCAAATCAGTGAATGTTCTTGTGGGCATATTCCGCTCATAGACTAAATGTGAACTCAACAGCGGGAGAGCGAGCTGGAGGGAGAGACGAAGACTGATTGATTGTTTGGGAGGAAGCCTATTGCAGAAAAACACTACATCCAGTATGAATGGACTTTTGCTTGGGTCATCATCGTCCTCTTGGTTTTAACTCGAATGCCCAAACTGACACCATTTTCAACTGCCCAGCCCTGGTGTTCCTTTGTGCAGCTATGCCTTGTTCTCTGAGAACTTCAGATACAGCACTATGAATGTATCCAAAGAGTAATGTCTAAGAGTAATGTGTGAGTGCTGTTCACGCTATTCTCATGTACAGGGCAGGGCTCCTGGGTCCCTCCCTAATGAGTGTCTCTCAGTGAGTGCTTATCCTGGGAAGATTGCAAGAGGAAGACAGCCTTAATGCCGAGGGTTAGAAAGATCTTGGCAGTCAGTCTGTACTTTCCTTATTCACTCATTCAGGATATAATGTGGGGGAACTGGGGACCCAGCAGTGACTAAGACGAAGCCATCTCAAGGCTTTCTTTTGGTGGGGAGGGGAAGGGAGGAAATTGATGAACACTGACTGCATCTGAGACCTTTGGTTGCGGGCTAGGATGGGAAAGGAAGCAAGTTACTTGGTCTGTGCTTCAGGAGGTGAGTACCACTGGATATCAGGGGCTGGCCACGTGTACCTGGATCCATCAGGCAGCTTTACAGGGCTCTGTGATGTAGTGGAGGAGAAAACCAAGCAGAGGAATCAGGGTCAGCAAAAGTGAGATCATGGGAGCTACCAGGAGCTATGGCTGGTTGGAGGGCATAGGCTGGAGGATGGGATTGGAGGCCAGATCTCAAGGTGTCTTAGAGACCTTTCTCAGCAGTTTGGGTCTTACGCTGAAGGTTCTGAGAAGCCACTGAAGGAATTTATTATGAACCAGCTTTCATCTCATGAAAAGTTTAACCGATGTGGATCAAATTAGCCAATGAAGAGGTGTCGGGAACAAATTGAGTTGCAGGATTGGCAGCTGATCTTTTCGGAATGAACTGTTCGGGTTAATTTAGTCTGTCACAAGGGAGATAGATGCAAGTATTCTCTCGGTGTCCTTTAAAGAAAGATTCTCTGTACAAAGTTTCTACTTGCTTTCCCGCAAGAGTGTTGTATGCGACTCTAATGAGCAGCTTTCCATAATTCAGTGTAGTGCTCCTGGAAAATGGAGACAGTGCGCTACATTTTCAGGCTAGGTTGTCATTTTATGGATTCATTTCCATTGTTATGGACCTTCTGGCTTTCAATGCATAAATATGAGTAAAACATCTGTTCATGTCATTCCCTTGCTTAAAGAGAAAAAAAAAACAAAACTCTGCTGGCTCCCCACTCCTACGCTAGGAAACAGTCCCAGGTTGTTTTCTTGGTGCATGCAACCCTCCACAAATGGAACTATTTTTCTTAGTCCATGCAGCCCTCCATGAATGGACCTCTCCAGCTCAGCTCATCTGTCTCTCCCTTTGCTGCACATCAGCAAACTCAAGAACTCAGCCCTCTAGTCTCTGTTTACTATTTTCCCATGCTGCCTGTACTCACCTTGCCTGCTGTGGGATGATGGTCTGTCTTCCATTGTCCAGGGAGCCGCCCACCTGCTTATTTCTCCTTCACCAGCAGAATGAATGTCTCCCTGACTGGGGGTCCACACAGCACCCTCTGTATATCTAGATCTGTTGTGGAATTCTGTCCTCCAGCCATAACATGGCCCTTGCTGTATTGAAATCTGAGCAGCTGGAGTTACCTGCATGAGGCTGTCAGGAGACTGGGCTCGCTGGCATTCCCTCACTGGGTGGAGGGAGGGCTCCCGTGGCACTACTGGAGAGCTTCCCTAGGCCCTACTTCCCTCCTCCAGGGTATAGAAGCAGTTAACAATTGCCAGGGACAGGACTTTTTTGATGATAAGTTGCCCACACTCCTGTAAGTAACTCCAGCTAACCTCATTGGTTCACTAAGGTAGACTTGGGTTAAATCAGTTTTCTGTTCTGTCATTGGTGCCCTATTTGAAATAAATACACATTTATCTCTACCCAGGAAAAGTTACTATGGCACTATCCCAGTCCTTCCCATGTCTCATCGTAGCTCTCTGTGGGAAAGCATGGCTGTCTGCCCCCTCGGGCTCATGAGGTCACTAAGGGCCCTGTCTGCATCTTGTCCATCTTTCAGCAGTTTGTAGCTCACTGCCTGACCCATGGCTGAAGCTCAGTGAATGTGTGTGACAAGTTAAATGTTTTACATTTTATTTTGTAAGTGCCCTGGAAGAATTCTCAGGGGATGACTGACCAGGGAGCCTCACTGGTGTAGCAGGTTGGCCAAAAGTTTTGACTGAGGTAGGATCTTCTCACACATCAAAATCAAACTATGCTAATGAATAACTAGGAATGTATCTCTTAGGCGACACTGGAGGTTTTATATCTTTTTGAATGTACAAGGAAGTGAAGCTTTTATGTTTTATCTTTTTTCTTAATTTTTGTTAAACTTAGCATACGGAGTAATTGGGTTTCATCATCCCTCAGTATACTTCAGGTGTTCAAGAAGCCTCTCATAAGTCTTGACCCCTAATACTTCAAATTCCCTTTCTTTGTATGTTGGTTTGGTTTTTGTTACCTCAACACAAGCAGAAGTCATCTGAGGAGAGAGAACCTCAACTGAGAAATGCCCCCATCAGATTGGCTTGTAAGAAAGCCTGTGGAACATTTTCTTGATTAATAATTGATATGGCAGGGCCTGGCCCACTGTGAGTGGTGCCGCCTCTGAACAAGTGGTTCTGGGGTGTGAGAAAGCAAGCTGAGTGAGCCGTGAGAAGCAAGGCAGTAAGCAGCGTTCCTCCATGGTCTCTGCTTCAGTTCTTGCCCTGACTTCCATGATGAAATAGACCCTCTCACATATGCACAAACAAGCTTGCTCACTTCTTTTTTTTTTTTTTTTTTTTTGGTTTTTCGAGACAGGGTTTGTGGCTAGAGTTTTCCTGCCTGGCCCACAGTCAGGATAAATCTCTTTCACCTGCCAGTCCCACAGCCGTTCAGACCCAACCAAGGAAACACAGAGACTTCTATTGCTTATAAACTGTATGGCCGTGGCAGGCTTCTTGCTAACTGTCCTTATATCTTAAGTTATCCATTTCCATAAATCTATACCTTGCCACATGGCTCGTGGCTTACCGGCATCTTCACATGCTGCTTGTCCTGGCGGTTGCTGGCTGGCAGGCAGGCAGCCCGTCTCCTTCTGCCTTCCTGCTCTTTTAATTCTCTGTTAGCCCCGCCTATACTTCCTGCCTAGCCAGTGGCCAATCAGTGCTTTATTAGCAACACATTTGCCATACAGAAATCCCACAGCAAGGGTTTCTCTGTTGTAGCTTTGCGCCTTTCCTGGAACTCGCTTGGGAGACCAGGCTGGCCTCGAACTCACAGAGATCCGCCTGCCTCTGCCTCCCGAGTGCTGGGATTAAAGGCGTGCGCCACCACCGCCCGGCTACTTGCTCACTTCTTGAGATCAAACACAAGAGCTTGCTCATGTTAGCCAAGCCATTCCACTATTCAACTACATCCCCCTCACACCAGAACTTTCAAATACTGTCTCTAGTGATAGGACATTTGTCATAGGGAAGAGAATTGGCTTAAAGAGGGAAACAAAGAGCATAGTCGTGGTAGGCTATCCAAGAGATGTACCCAAGGGATGCTGGGTAGATTGAGCACCCTCCTAAGGATTGATATAAGCTAAGCCACAGAAGAAGTAAGGCCTCATAAAGTTGTGATAATGTGGACAGGGGAGTGAGAGAGGTGTTTCTGGGTATGTGAGAGTTGGGGAAACAAATCAAACATATTAATAGGGGAGTACAAGCTGAGCTTCTTTAAACTAGACTAAATCAACATGGATATGATTGTAGATTGGCCACAGAGGAGGCCAATCTGCCCAGAGTGTCTGTGGGTTAATAGGGTAGTAAAATGGAGAGCCACTTTCAGGCATGTATGCCTGTTGAGTTATAGTAGGATAGATAGGATTAACATGGATTGGGTCACTATGTCCTGTAATATTATACAAAGAAATAGAAAAGCTTTCAACTTTTAACAGATGTAAACTTAAAAGCCAAAGGTACTTTGCCTTTATTTTCTTTAAGTAGCTTTTACAAGTGTATTATCTCATGTAGTGGTGCAGACTTCTAGGACTCCGGAGGAGTTCACCAAAAAAAAAAAACCCCCAAAAAACAAAAAAACGAAAAAAAAACAAGGGGGGGGGGTCATTTTAGTTAATGAGAAGATCCAAGATGACCATCTATGGGAAGACTAAAATATTTGTTGCAGGATGCCTTTTTGTCCTGTTCAAGGTTCATTTTCAAACTGGGGCCTTTCAGTTTTCTTTAGTTCGTTGTCAGAAGCAAATCAATGAGATGCACAGACCTGTGGAGCAATCCAATGTGGAAAATGTGTGGCCACATTTTAAAATGTAAACAGCAGTATTCTGATGATGTTTAGTTTTTCACTGACTGTAGGTACATTTGACTTATTTTTTTGCTGAAGAATGCCAAGTATGTTATGGCTCTGTTTATTTATAAGTAAGGAACAAGTCAGTGAGGATTTTTTTTTTTGGAGACAAGGTTTCTCTATGTAGCCCTGGCTGCCCTGGAACTTGCTCTATAGATTAGACTGTCTTCAAACTCAGAGATCTACCTGCCTTTGCCTCACGTGTGCTTGGAATTAAATGTGTGTGCCACCACCACCGGAATAGTAATAACATTTTTAAAGGTCAGAACTGACCTTGAACCCCCTGGGTTTACATAGTTCTCTGTCTCAGCTTCCCAAGTAGCTGGGACTATACAGGTGGGTCACTGCTCCTAGTGAGAATTTTCTCATAGTTTTGCAATTCTATGGTGAGCACAAATGTCCAAGGAAGATTGAAATTAGTTGATAGGCATGGAATAAATTGTTTGTCATAATTGTGTATGTCTTGAGAACCTTTTCAAGTGTTTGCTTTTTCTGGAAAGTCATTATGTATTACCAATGAGAGGGTTTTTTTTGCACCCCAATAAGCCTCTCCTCCGACACAGCAATCCAAATCAGACCAAATTAGAAAAAGCCCTGGTTTAATGGATAAAGCGTTCCCGGGTGATTCTCCAGCCCCCCAGAGAGGGGATGGGGACCAGAGATGAGAAAACCACGCGTCTGTTTTCTGGGATGCAGTTTAAATACCCTGTGGGAGTGGTCTTGAGCATCTCTGGGGGAGGAGCCGTGTTTGGCGGGCTTTGAGGGGGTGGGTTTGGGGAAAGAGATGGGGGAGGGGAATTGCGGTGGATCTTCCACCAGAACAACCAAGGTGCATTTTTCCGTATCAATAAGGGTGTGCTAAGAATAAAAACAGTATTATTCTAATTGACATCCTCTCAATTTATTCAAGCCCAGAAGTTCATTTCCCCCTCTTCTTACGTTTGAGTCATTTAAAACTTATTCCCACAAAATGAATACCAAGCCAGGAGGAACTGAATCCAAATCCAGTGGATTGAGTCAAGTTATAATTATTGACTACAATGAAGTTCGGGGTAGAGAGTTCATCAGAATTCTACTTCCCCCTTTGGAGAGAATATGGATTATTTGCATAATATCTGAGTTGGCAGTAAGAAGACATTTGTTAAAGCAAGCATGAAACCACTTACAGAGCATGTATGTAGTCGTTTCTTCAGAATAAAATCTTCTTGAGTTTTTCAGACTAGTTCTCAAAATACATAGCAAGTAGACTTGGAAAGGGGAAGTAATTTCACATTAAAAATTTCCCGTGTTAAAGTTCTAAAATTGGAAAAAAAATAGGGAGGGGTAGGTAGGGTTATTTTTCCTGGTTGTTTTTATGTTCAATTTTAAGTACCTTTGAAATCCCATTTTTGTAGAGTTGTAAGTCATTCCTTAATTAAACCTGGGAACTGAAAATCGGTTCTGAAGGCTGTTCACTCTTCTGACCTCCTGGGTGGCCATTCTGGCTTAGAAAACTTGTTCACAAGACTGGCCTCTTTGTGTTAGGCAGCTGGCTATCCCCAGGAACCACAAAAGCTGGCTTTGGAGTTCTCACGGCTCTCTGCTAGGTTCTGTGGAGGATATTGAGATGAATTAGATACGGTCCCTTGACAATATCTTACTTTTTTTTTTTTTTTTTTGTAATTTGATTCTTCCTCACTTGAATCTGCCAGCTCCTTTCCTCAAAGTAAAAGACCCAAGGTGTTAATCCCTACTCATTGGAGACAAATGCTAAATTGGAAGCAACAGCCGAGAAATGCAAAACTCCTTATCCAATTAAGATACAAGCTCTTCAAGTTAGCCGTGCCCAGCATCAGGATAAGGAGGGAAGGTCTCACTTTGGTTAATAAAAATGGTAAGATACTTCCAAGTTTTAGAAAGTACCAAAATGTAAAGTCCATGGAGAGAAAGAAAACATGGTAGGTAGGATCAAGAATGAAGAAATACTAAGTGTCTGTGGAGTTTAGAGTGCACTATGGGTACATAGTATGGTCAAGTCTCACTTATCCAGAGGGCCTGCGTTACCATGTTCTAATAAAGACTTCCTGTTCTGATAAGGACTGCCTGGCCTCAGACTTGTCATCTTCAGCCTCCTGAGTGGTAGGACACCAGGTACACCACCATGTCTGGCTTTCTTCTGGAGTTTATGAACAGAAGTAGAAATGCGGAAGTGACCCAAGACTGCATATTCTCACGCAATGAAAACTTCTGATTTAAATAAATGCTAATGATGGATTTCCATGTTTTTATGTGTCAAATGGTTTGGCTCAGCACTTTACTAGAAGCAGCAGTGGCCACTGGAAGGTATGATAGAGGTGCAGGAGCCGAGTGTGGCTTTAAGTTCAGAGTTTCTAGAATCAAGTCATGTGTCTTGGGTTTATCTGCCTTCCGAACTAGGGGGCTTCTTAGTGGCAAGGTCTAATTCTTTTTATGTCCCCATCACCAGGACCTAACACAGGGGCTGGACCCAAACAATGTGTCACACACTGAACCTGCTTTGTTTGCTCTCCTGCCGGAAATTCCATGCCCCCAGTGGCCATTTTGAGTGCAGAGTGTTATTTTAAGGTATTCTCTGGAGAGAAAACTGCTGTTGAGTGGCTGAAAGGAAGGGGGAGCTGAATGGCAAGGGGCAGTGCAGAAAGTTCCAAGTGAAGGGGGTGGCGGAACGATGGGATGGAGTGCCTCACCTCTTTTTGAGCATGTTTCTCCACACTGTCCTCATCCATCAAAAAAAACGTTCAGCAAGTTATAGTCCCTTATGTCTGTGAACCTAGCTCTTGGGAGGATTGTTAACGAGTTTGGGACTGGCCTGCGATACCTCGTAGGTTCCAGGCCAGCCTGGACTACAGAGTAAGACCCTTTTTCTCTCTAAAACAACAACAAAGGAAAAAAACCCAAAGAATTCAGGTGCAACTATAGTCCTGTCTCAAAACTACAAAATGACAATTTGGACAAAATTGTTGTCTTAAACCAGACGTTGCCATGCCCTTCTTGCCCCGAAAGCTAATGTGGTGGATGGGTTGGAGCAGGTGGTGGGAGGAGGTTTGGAATTGGCTCCGTGCCTCACTGCTAAGCTTTCTGCTCGCCCTCCCAATGTGATAAAGAAGGGATTCTGTGCAGCCAGCCCTCACTTTAGACTTGCAGAAGATGCATTCTCTGAATTCTTCATAAGAACTGGTTTCTAAAATAGAAGATTTACTGGTAGACTCATGACCTTTAGTATAATACCTAAGCAGAAGTAAGTCAGGCTGATTCTTGTGGTGTTTGTAGAGAAATACGAGGTTATTTGTGGGTTCAGTGCTATTATTGCTTATTGTTGTTGTTGTTGTATACATGTGTGGTGTGTATGTAGGGGGGTTGTGCATATGTGCCATGGTGTGCATGTGTAGGTCAGAGAACAGCTCTGTAGAATAGGTTTTTTCTCCCACCTTGTGTGGGTTCCCAGATCTACCTGAGGTGGTCAGGCTTCTGTGGCAAGGGCTTCATTCTCAGGCCCCTTTATTGGGTCTTACATGAGAGGATTTGTGCTTGTGTTTCTAATGATAATCTACACAGACTTGCTAGCCGTGTGTGCTTTGGGAGACACTCAGTGACTGCACTGTCAACCATCAGTGGTTTCTCTGTCAACTGTAATGCAAGCATATTTACATATTTTAGGATTCTAGACGTGCTTTTGTATTTTGTACATGTGTAGTTAAAATGATGAAAGATCCCCACAGTGGATGTGTAAGAACTGCCACAAAGAAGAATGTTCAAGTTCTGATGCTGTGGATAGACCCTCAGTTGGGATTTGTTCTTTCTAGTCATTTGGCCGAGAGGCATGCTACAGCTGAATCCATGCTGATGACTTTGCTGTTTTCCCCGTACTAGAAATGATAAGATGTTCTGTTTGTGGAATTGTGCATTTCTTCATAGTTTTAGGATTTACACACCAAAGGCAATTGAAAGTTCCACTTAGGCAGCTTAAATAAACATGAAGCAATGTGCTACATCTAAAGCCATGGTTCCAAAATGAACATTCAATTTTTTTTTTTTACTAGAACTAGGTAAATAATGATTTATTCTCCTTTACAGGAGGCCCAGAAAGCTTTTTTAAAAAATGCATCTTAGGGGTGTAGATGTAACCAACCGTCTTATTAAATAAGAAACACAGAGCCAATGTAAAGATAAAAGCCCAAGAGGTCAGAGCTAGGAGCCTTACCCGCTTTCCGCCAGCTAGCTTCTCTCTCCAAGAGACCTCTCCGAAAAAAGGGAGGTATTTCCTGTGTGTTTGACTTATAAAGAGTTCTGGTTCTTCCTTCTCATTGGTTGTAAACCCAACTACGTGACTACCTCTCACTGCCTGTCTGTACAGACCTCCAGGTCTTCTATGGTTGGTATTGAGATTAAGGGTGTGTGTCTCCAATGCTGGCTGTATCCTTGAACACACAGAGATCTACCTAGTTCTGCTTACCAAGTGCTGGGATTAAAGGCGTGCACCACCACCGCCCTGGCTTTCGCTATGGCTTGCTAATAGCTCTGACCCCTAGGCAACTTTATTTATTAACATACAAATAAAATCACATTTCAGTACAAATAGAATACCACTATATAGGGGAGATGTTTTTAGAGCTGAGATTGAGCCCAGGGTCTCATATGATAGTCCAGGCAAGCCCTCTACCACTGAGCTACATCTCCAGACTCAGTGACCATATTTGGTTCTTTGAGGATTATATAAAAATACATTTAGTTTGTGAAACACTGACATGAAAAGGAAAAGGATCAGGAGTTAGAAGATGTACTTTGGGGCTGCAGTGTAGCTCAGTCATAGAGTGCTTGCCTGCCATGAACAAGGTCCTATTTCCAACATGGCAAAAAGAAGACTCTCAGCTTGAATGGTAGTAATGGTGATTCTGCTGATACTGACTGACAGCTGAATCCTCTGGGCCACTTCCGTCATGTATAAAGTTAAAAGGATAGTAGTTTATGTGTGTGCTTGATGGACCTTTCCTAACAGCAATGGAATGCAGTTGTGAGTGCTTTCTTAATGTTACAAAGTGATCTTTAAATGAGCAGAAAGGCAAGAATATAATACTAAGAATACCACCAGCAAGTTATTTCAAGGGCGCTTAGGGCTCAGTGAATGAGAACGTTGAAAGACAGATCACTTTGTTTTCTTGACCCTGGTGAAAACTGAGTAGGTTCCAGATTTAGGTTGACCATTTTCTTGTCACTCCTTAGTAAGGCAAGACTGAAACATTTGCCCACTTCACTCCAGATGGTGTAAATGCCTTTTGTTTAACCTGTTACAGAACTGTATAGGAGCATACAGTGGGGCCTTGATGTTACTTGAATGATTAGTAAAGTCATATTTATTATAATACAGGTTTCTGGGGCTATTAAAAAAAGTCTTTGTAGGCTAATCATTGTACAAACTAAAAGGATAAATAAAGAACATGGAAAAATTCCATATTCTTTCTCCCCCCCCCTTCCTGAATCTCATTATAGATCAGGCTGACCTTGAATTTACAGAGAGACCTACCTGCCTCTGCCTCCCAAGTTCTGGGATTAAGGGCATGCTCAGCTTTCTTTTTTAATTTAAAATATTTTATTGAATATTCATACATGTATATAATGTGTTTTGATCAAACCCACCCTGGCCATGAAAAATCTGTAAGTGTGGTAAGAACTTTCTGTTTGGTAACGATAGAAGTCTAACAATAGAATGGCAAAAAAAAAAGCAAACTCCATAAGGTTATGGACTAGATTGCTGGGAAGAGTAGCTATTAAGTCTGTTAAATCATGATAATTCCATGAGTCCAAACTTTTCCTTGTTTCTGATGACTTAACTCCACTGAAGGGAAATACAGGGTTTCAGGCCTCTCTCTTGTTTTTTTTCTCGTAGAGGTGAAGCCTGGTTCATAGGTCTAGGTCTTCTGTTAGGACAGTGGTTCTCAACCTTCCTAACGCTGTGACCCTTTAACCCAGTTCCTCAAGTTGTGGAGACCCCAAACATACAATGATTTTGTTGCTACTTCATAACTTCATAACTTCATAACTTCAATTTTGCTGCTCTTAGGAATTGTAATGTAAATGTCTGATAGGCAGGCTATCTGATATGTGACCCCTGGGAAAGGGTCATTTGACCCCAAAGGGGTTGCGATACACATGTTGAGAACCATTCTCTTAGGGGAAACAGTTGTGGTAGGTACACAGAATAGTTACTTTAATTTTTCTAACATCTTGCTACCTGTGACAGAGGAAATGGAGACTCAGAACATTAGGTTGAATCAGTTTGAAATGAAAAGTAAAACCTTAAAAAATACATTTTTTATATAGCGTGGGGAAACTGTTGATTCAGTTTTAGAGGGCATATAGTTTACCATCTAAACACACAATTCATTTTGACATAGGCCTTTTCTATTAATGTGACATGAGAAAGCCAAAAGAGGATTTCTTTTTTGTCATTTTCCTGAGTTACTTGAAGCAGATCCATGTGGAATGACCATACACAGTGGTTAATGGATGCTGATTCAATAAGTTAGACGCCGGCTCGGAGGGCTATATTTCATATATCTTATTTGTTTAACTTTGTGGGGTTGGAGATTGAACCCAGGGCCTTTTACATACTAGGTAAGTGCTCTGCTATTGAGATATACCCCAAACCCGTTTTTCAACATTTTTTTGGAGACAGGGTCTCAGTATGTACCCCTGGCTGACCTGGAATTCACTATGTAGACCAGGCTGGCCACGAACTCAGAATTTTGCCTGCTTCTGCCTTTTGAATGCTGGGATTAAAGGCATGCAGCACCATGCCCACCTCATTTTTCAACATTTAAGTGACACACAGAATCATGGAAATTGTACATACTAAAGGGTGCCGTGTAATGTTATAAATAAGTATATAACATACAATGCTTAAATTATGTTAAACATCTTTATCTCTTTAAACATGTATCATTTCTTTGTGGTGAAGGTTTAACATGCCATTTATTTATTTATTTATTTATTTATTTATTTATTTATTTATTTATTTATTATTTATTTATTTTTGGTTTTTCGAGACAGGGTTTCTCTGTGTATCAGCCGTAGCTGTCCTGGAACTTGATTTGTAGACCAGGCTGGCCTCGAACTCACAGAGATCCACCTGCCTCTGCCTCCTGAGTGCTGGGATTAAAGGTGTGCGCCACTGCTGCCTGGTTGTCTTTTTACTTTTTTTAGATTTATTTTATTATTAGTTTTGGTGTATAAGTGTTTTGCACCAGATGCATGCTTGGTGCCAAGGAAATGGTGAGCCTCTATGTGGGTGTTGGGTCCTTTGCAAGAATAAGTACTCCTAACCCAAACCAGCTTTCCAGCCCTGATTTAATATACCTTAAGTCTGAACTTTCTTTATTCAGCTTCTATTAATAAATTTGAATAATTTCATTTAAATAAAACATCCTTATTAGAAATTATTAACATACATTGTTTAAACAATTAGCATGTAATTGTTTAAAATAGCATGTAGACACATGTTTTTAACTGAGTCTGAATATCTGAAAGTTCATTCCATAATTAATGCTTGGATGCCTACCGGGCGCGGGTGTTTTAGGTGCTAGGGCTATGACCGTGAACAAATGAAAGCTTTTCCTTGGCTCCGAGGCTAGCAGCTCACAACTGAATCCCGCTGGAAGGGAAAGGCGGAGCTTCAGTCCTTCCTCCCTTTACTTCTCATAGAGATGAGGCTCGCTTCACAGGGCTAGGTTTTCTATTGTGGGAAGCTCCCTGCCTTTGAATAGTCAGAGAGGTAAAAATAGAACCCAGTATATTCAGTGAAAGAAAATGATAGGCAGGTAAGGAGTGGAGTAATCCCAGTTCAAGACCTTGCACACAATATCTTTGTGTATTTCTGCATGAGAGAACGAGAGAGTATTGAGTCTTTTCAGGCACAGGCCTGGGGTTGACTTTTGACTCTGAAGATAGACAAATGCTTTAACCTGAGTTAAGTCCAGTGCTTTCTCAACTGTAATGTGGGGGAATCAATTATACCTATTTCGTAGGCTGTTCGGAGCGTTACTTTGGAAAATATGCAGAAAGCATTTACCTGCTGTATAGAAAGAGCTCAGGAGTTACTGGAAAGGGATGGCTGCTGAGTGAGGGAGGGTCAGTTTTCTTCAAGGACATGAGCCCCGAGAAGCCGTCCACGCTCTAGTACATGCTCCCACACCCACGCGCATATAGGCAGCTCTAAATGAACTCTGGAATTTAAAACAAGAAGTTGAGAGAGAAAAGCAGAGGGAGAAGAATGGGTGTGGACTTCATCAAAACACACTGTAGGCATGAATAAGTACTAACTACAATACTTTAAAAGAATCCGGTTGGTGCAGTTATTATGATTAGTCCTCTTACTATGTTATATTATGATTTCTCAGTTTTATTGACCCCACTCCTGGCAACATGAGCCTCAGGCTGGTGCCCTGCTATCAATGGCCAGCTCACTTAGCTCTCTGACAGGAGTCCACAGACTTTGCCTCCTGGAACCTCACCCTTTCAGGCCCTGTCAGCAGGATTAAGCATCTCCAGGCCTCATGCTTGCCATAGCAAAGCTGGAATGTAATATACTCTTTGGATAGTGTATCTGGCACAGAGAGGGCGCTTGAATGTTGAGATTTTCTCCCCTTTAGTTACCCAGCAAATAGTGCATGTTCACCAAATGACTCACAGGCTTTTAAATATGCCATTTTTGTTTGACTTCAAATTCAGGGAATTTTTGGAAGACATACAGATATATAGAATATGGTGCTATTTCTTTAGAATTCTCATCTACAGCAAGGAGGAGTTTGTTTATGCATGTGTTTGGTGTTCACATGTGTTTGCTATGTGTGTGTATGCACTTATGGAGACGGTTTCTCTTATTAAAGTAGCTTTATGTACTTAGTAACAACAATCCGTTTTGGTTTTTTTTTTTTTTTTGTGAAATAGTGTATCTTTGCTACATGGAGAGGCATTTCCCTCTTTTGGGAGTCTGACAGTAACAATTTATGTCTTTGGTCTCTTACAAAGGAAAAGGCCAAGGTAGTTGAACCCCTGGACTATGAGAATGTTATCACACAACGGAAAACACAGATTTACAGCGATCCCCTCAGAGATCTGCTTATGTTCCCCATGGAAGACATATCTGTGAGTTCACACACGCTTTTTAAAAGAATAAGCACTTTATTTCCCAAGCCAGTTCTTAAAGCAAGAATGCGATTTTTTTTCTAGATCTCAGTGATTGGTCGTCAGCGCAGAACAGTGCAGTCTACTGTACCAGAAGATGCTGTAAAGAGGGCCCAGAGCTTATTTGTCAAAGAGGTAAGGGGATCAGTGGTCAGCCAAGGAACATATTTTTCATTTTTATTTTATTCTTTTATTATTTGTGTGTCTGTGTGTGTGTGTGTGTGTGTGTGTGTGTGCGCGCGTGTGTGCGCGTGCGTGCGCGTGTGTGCGTTCCTGAGTGAGTTTATGTGCACCGTGTGCATGCAGATGCCCATACAGGCCAGAAAAGGCCATTGGATCCCCTGAAACTAGAGGTACAGACAGTTGTAGATCACCTCATATTGGTTCTGGGAGCTGAACCCAGGTCCACTGCAAAAAGCAGTATATGCTTTTAACTGCTGAGCCATTTCTCCAGCCACCTATCATATGTTTTTGGTATTAAAAATAGCTATATATCTATGAATTTCAAATATATTTTATAAACTATTGAAATTACCTTCTCCTTTATCATAAAAGAGAAATAAAATTACTAAGCTTAATTAACCTATGTAATGGGTCTGTATGATGGGAGGGTAAAACTTAAACATAATTAGTGCATGATTTTGTTGTTTGT
>CABHPP010138117.1:21389-33321 GCA_902168425.1 Peromyscus attwateri
TTTTTTTTTTTTTTTTTTTTTAGCTTTTGTTTGTTGGTGGCGGTCATGGATTATGTTCAGTGTCTAAAGTAATTTTCTTTGAATTTTCAGCAAATCTTTGAGACCAGAAAAGATTCCTAATCATGTGTTTGAAATTGATGAAGACTGTGAGAAAGATGAGGTAATGATGGGGTTCGCTGGATGCCTTTCTTCAAGGCCACTTCTGCTGAAAGGGTTCTAAAGGGAATTCCTTGAGGAGGGATGCGGGAACAAGTGGTTACGGGTATCTGTGGCCAGCTTTATAACCAATGAGTGCTTTCTAATTGAAGAGAAAGGTTACATTTCCAAATGAGGTTTAGAAAATCCAGTGAAATGGGCAGTGATATGTATATAAATTTGTTCACTTGCCTCTTATGTTGGACATGTGGTATGGTGATTTCATGTGGACTTGCCTGCCTGATACATCCCTCCTGGGACAGGTGGACTGGATGTCTATGACATTTCAAGGTATAGCTTTACTGTTTACATAACAAGAAGACTTTCTTAGGCAGCAACTCAGACACTTCAACTGTTGAGTGCCTACTGTGCTTATACTACTGGGCCTTTCGTTGTATAGACAATAATTTCAAATATTTATGGAGACCGCTAACTTTATGTTTAATTAGGAAATGGGAATAGAGCTAGTTCTGTGTCTACTAAGTGCTGATTATTAAATAAATAGTTGGATGACTGCTATTTTACTGATGGCTTTTATCCTATTTCAGGATTCATCTTCGTTATGTTCTCAGAAGGGTGGTGTGATAAAACAAGGTTGGTTGCATAAAGCGAATGTAAACAGCACCATCACAGTAACCATGAAGGTAGGAAATAATCACTGTATTAGTCCATCATTTGAAGTATATTGACATATATAATGAACCTGGAGAAATGTTTATTTTCTAATGAACCCTTATATAATCTTTTGTTTCAAGTTAACATGTAGAATAATAGGTTTCATTATAGCTTTAAAAAATACATATGTCATTATATTTTGTTCTCATCTGTTCCCCTACTAAAAATACC
This sequence comes from Peromyscus attwateri, assembly GCA_902168425.1. Taxonomy (NCBI): domain Eukaryota; kingdom Metazoa; phylum Chordata; class Mammalia; order Rodentia; family Cricetidae; genus Peromyscus; species Peromyscus attwateri. Next base: position 22,431 of record CABHPP010138117.1, read on the forward strand.
TTTAATGAAAGAATTTTTACAGATGCATGGAATATTTAAACTCTAATCTCAGAACAAATTTAAAAATGTTAACTTTTTAAAGACATGTAATGAAGTTCTTTTTTTTTTTTTTTTTGGTTTTTCGAGACAGGGTTTCTCTATAGCTTTGGAGCCTGTCCTGGACTAGCTCTGTAGATCAGGCTGGCCTCAAACTCACAGAGATCCACCTGCCTCTGCCTCCCGAGTGCTGGAATTACAGGCGTGCGCCACCGCCCAGCATAATGAAGTTCTTATTGTCGGAATAAGGGATCTTAAGAAGGAAGTTGTCAGTTGAATGAAGAAAATAGTTTTGCAAAAACAGGCATCAGAGGTTCCTGTGTAGAAGGGGATTTAATGAATGAATTTGGCACTTATTGAATACTAGTGAGTGCGGGGAAGCATGGATGTCTAAGATGGGGAGTTCCTTATGTCCAGCAGCTTCATAATTATGTTAGAAACTTACCACATTAACTCCTACATAAAACAGTTCCTTAGGGTGCTCAGAAGAGCCTAGTTAGAAAATGGAGTAGTTTGACAACATAGTGAATTTGGGTAAGGGACTTGTGGGAGACAAAACCAAGAACATTGAAAGGGACAAAGTACCACAGCGAGCCTTGGATGCCTCGGACACGAGCTTGTCTTTTGTTTGGGAGGCAGTGGAGAACCATTACAATCCAGAGGAAAAACAAATGAGCTTTTTAAAAATTCTCAGCAGAGAAACCAAACAAATTATTCCATGATACCAAATATAACTGTTCTTTCAGATATTCAATATAAGATCATGTGGCTTACTGAGGATGATTCACAGTTCCATTAAGTGTTGAAGGTCATTCTAGCTTTCAAATAGCCTGAAAGCAGAAACCATGGGTGTCTACCAAAGGAAGACTCAAATTCTATCTTAATTTAATATTTTGCTTGCTGCTTCCCTTTAGTGGCCCATGTCCTGTTCTCACTTTCATTTTCCGGCCCCTCAGATAATGAATCCAAGTTGTAGGATGTTTCCTGTGTATCTGTTGCGTCTGAACATGGCATTTTTTCTCATGTGAGATAGGAAGAGAATCCATTTACTGGAGGCTCAGTGTACGCCAAGCACCATACCCAGTTTATTTTGCATCTCATTTTTATATTCTGCATTTGATCTGCAGAGCAGCTTCATGAAATGGGCACTGTTATTATTATTCTTAGATTACAGATACAGCAATGTATGGCTGAGCAGAGCTCCAGGGCTGGGGAGATGGTTCAATGGGTAAGGTGCTTGCTCTGCAAACATGGAGGCCTGAGTTTAGATCCTCAATGCCCACACAAACAAAAAGCAGGGAAACACTACATCCGGCTGTAATCACAACACTTGGGGATGCTGAGACAGGTGGATCATGGACTTGCAGGCCAGCAAGTCAAGGGAAACAACAAGCTCCAGCGTTACTGAGAAACCTTGTCTCAGAAAATAGGGTGGAAAATGATGAAGGAAGACAACGTTGACCGCTAGCCTCTGCATGTGAATGCACAGGGTGAACACACCAGAACAGACGTGTGCATATGTGTGTGCATACCACACATACGGGTCTAAAGAAGAAAAACAGAGCCCCAAGTTTTCAGAAGTAGGATCTGAGCCTATGCAGGTCTCTCCTCTTGGTTAGCACACTGTCATTGTCATTAGCTGAGTGCCATAATACAGGTCCTATCAGTCATCAGGTTCAGATGCCCATGAGTGGAGGTTGTAATTAAGTGCAGATTGTCAGAAAATGGTTCTGGGATTTTACACTGTTAAAAAGATACATGATGGACATACTTATGGGTTACAAGGTAAACTTTCAATGCATGTATAATGCATAATGAACAATGAATAGATCGGTGTAATTGGCACATGCACCAGCCTAAATATTCATCACTATTGCGTGTGTGTGTGTGTGTGTGTGTGTGTGTGTGTGTGTGTGTGTGCTAGCGTGCGCGCGTGCTTATGTATGTGTGTTGAAAACATTTGAAATAATCTTCACTAGCTATTTTGAAATATATGGCTAATTGTTGCCAGCTGCACTCTACTGATCTGTAGAAATCACTGCCCTCATCTGACTATACCCCTGTGTGCTATACATTAGACTCCACCCCTCCCCTAACATTCTCAAAATATTAAACTGTTCTACCTGGACCTTAGGTTTAGCACAACACTAAGGAAGTGTGCTATGTAGAAAGCTAGATCCATAAGACATTGGCAAGAAATTCATATTTACTAAGCAATTCACCACAAAGCCTGTTTTAAATGATTTCTCACATACCATTGAACTACATTTTACTTTACTGACAACTTTTCAACTTCTTAAGAAGACATTACTTTAGGTAAAAAGATCAGTTTCCTGTAAAAAAGTTCATGGCTTATAAACTTCTTTCATAATTTTTAAAATACACATTGATGTGGTGGCAAGACTAACAAATCCCTAAAGAAGTCCTAATCCCTGGAACCTGTAAATGTTTGCTTACATGACAAAAGGGAATTCAAGCTGCTAATAAGCCAATAGGGAGACCATTTTGATTTATCCAGGCAGGCCCAGAATCAGCACAAAGACCCTGATATGTGAAAGAGAGAGGGAGGCAGGAAAGGATAGTCAGAGGAAGAGATGTGAGCAGAGTCAGGGTCAAGGGGAGATGCTATGTGGCTAACTTTGAAGATGGAGAAAGGCGTCCGTCACAAGCCCAAAGACAATGGGCATCCTCTTGAAGATAAAAAGAAAGCAAGGGAGTGGGAATGGACCCTCCCCTACGTAGAGACCAGTCAGACTTCTACCCTCCAGAACTATAACGTAATAAATCTGTGTTGTTTTAGCCATCATGTTTGAAGTAATTCATTATAGCACTAGCAAACTAATACAGTCAGCCAAAGATTGATTGTTCAGCTTGGCTGTTATCTATCTCTGAGGTTGAAAACTCCCACACTTACAGGGGCCATGGAGGAGCCATAAATTCATGGAGTGAATGAGAGGTCGGAGGTAACCTGGTGACCACATGGGCACTTACTGCTTTTTGTCGGCAAACCTTGCCCTGTTTGAGCTAGGTTCTTTGCGTTTTGTCTTTTTATTCCCAACTGCTTGTATCTTCACCTCTCTTCTCTCTCCTCTCTCCCCCTCCCTCTGTCTTTCCCTTCCTCTCTCCTTCCCTCCTGTGATCTCTCCCCCTCCCCTCTCTCTGTGGAATACAATTTTCATCTAATTCTTTTCCTTCTCTCTGTTGTTTTTGAGATACGGTCTCATGTATTCCAAGCTAGCCTCAAACTTGCTGTGTAGCTGAGGATGAACTTGAATTTCTGGTCCTCCTGCCTCAACCTCTAGGGATGGAACCCAGGGCTTCATTCCTGCTAGGTACACACTCTATCAATGAGTTTCACCCCCAGCCTGTTGTTTCTTCTTAAAACCTCTATAAAGCAGTAGACAGAGGAGGCAAAAAGAAAAGAAACCAAATCGGTCATATGAGGCTGCATAGCTTTTAACAAAACCGTTTTGAAATGTAAAGGCCCTTGTGAGGTTTGGGAGTTATTTCTGGTTATAGGATTCATTTGTCCTTACCCTCATCTACTATGGGTTGGGATATCTATTTGAATTTTTTTTGTTGTTTTGTTTTGTTTTTTTGAGACAGGGTTTCTCTGTGAAACAGTACTGGCTGTTCTGGAACTCCTTGTAGACCAGGCTGGCCTCGAACTCACAGAGATGCACCTGCCTCTGCCTCCCGCGTGCTGGGATTAAAGGCATGCGCCACCACCATGGAATTTTGCAAGTTAAGCATATGTCCTGTACTCTTTGCCTTCACCTCTTAGGCCAAAGCAGTGCCATTGTACTTGGGGATCTGCCAAACCTAGAACGGGCGTGAGAGGAAGTATCAGCCAGAACATTCTGAGAGAGTTTGCCAATGTTTCTCTCTCCTATATAGACTAAAGTATTTTCACGGTTGTCCTATTGTGCACTTCAGCATTCATGCGTGGGCTTAGTTGCACCTGGAGTGTTCACTCTTACAGTTTTACTCTGCTCGCTTTCTCTGAAGAGGGGGGCTGTGAGGGTGTGTAGCAAAGGATTGGAAATGGTAGTGGTCTTGAAGTTGCTAAATCAGGGGTCCTGTCCTGTGAAGCAAGGCATACTGAGGGCGTAGACCTTGCGACCTTAGGTGCGCTGTCACAGGGTGGGGAGAAGTTCTTCTGAAGTTTGCGTTGGTTCAGGCATAATACGATGCTAAGTGCTCATGGGTCAGGTGAGCAGCCCGCCTAGCTAGCGCTTGGAGTAGTAGCCACAGGCATAAGTAAAGCCAAAGGGTGACAGAATCAGAGGTGTGCTGGAAGGACATTTTCTGTCAGTTTCTAATATGTGAATATTCAAAATAAAGACTGTTAATCAATCTCATAAGCATATGGAAAGATGATTCAGGTGTGCTATATCTGAGTAATGTTCCCTGCACTTGAGGCAGGTTTATCCTGGGTGCAGCTGGAGTTCCCTGCCTGATGGGGCCTCCTTCTGCACTGGTGTGAAGCAGGGGGAACTTTAGCAAGCAGCTCCACAGGGCCCGAGCTCCAGAACTGACCCCAGAGAATCTTTCTTATCGTCAAATTCATGCTCTGAGAGGCTTTGCTAACTCCCAGCAGCCAGGAAGCTGCCTCAGAAGGGGGTAGGTATTAATCATGACTCATTGGCAAATAACAGCTCACAGAAGCCAAGCTTCTTTCTTCGTATTTTTATTCGAGTCTCCGTGATAGGCCGTGGCTCAACACTAGCCAAGTTATGTATTCAAAAGTTCTTTTAAAATTCATTTTAAAACATACAAACCAAAAAATCGCTAATTAAAAAAAAATTTCCGTTGGAGTAGCTGGGCCTGGTGGCACAGGCTTGTAATCCCAGCACTCATAAGACAGCAGCAGGTAGGAAGAGTTAAGTAAGGCCAGCCTAGCCATACAGTGAAACGATGTCTCAGACAACCAGCCCAAGAGCACTGTTGTAGAAGCTGTCCTTTAAGATGTTTGAAATTATGTCCAGTAACTGCAGCTTTTTTTTTTGATAAACAAGTCTGAGACTTTCTCCTAGACCTTTGAATTGTCAGGAGTAAGAGAATCAAAGAGCAAGGAAATAAAAAGCTAGAATCACGACTGAGGATGTAAAAGTCAAATAAAAAAGGATCAGAAATTGCTCAGCATCGTCCATTTGATTTACAAAAGGAACCAGAAGACTGTTAATTTATGTGATCATTTGAGCAAGCAACCATGCATCTTAATGCAATATCGGCAACATAGCCAATGCAATTTCTGCCTGGACTACTTCCAAAAAGTAAGCCCACTCTGGTGCCTGCCAGAACTCTGCCAGGGCATTCAGGTTGATAGTGATGGACTCCACAGGAAAGAAGGGCTAGCACATGGACTGAACTGAGTTCTTGATGCTGGAATAAAACTTATATTTTCCCCGGTGCACTGCACCCTCCAGCCCGGATCAGTTAAGTTATAGTCAGTACCATGACATTGACTGCAATACTCATTATCTTCCCCAAAGTGCTTTCTGGGTAACCTCATTATCTACCAACAAAGTATCACTGAGACATCCAGGCGGTGGGAGAGCTGCTAATGATATATGTAGCTTCACAGTGAGACACAGTCACTCCACAGAGTCACAGTGCCCAAGCACTTCCTCTCCCTGAAGAGGATGCTGGCCTCATGCAGCTCTTGCAAAGGCGCTGATTGTTGTCTGGGCACAGTGACTGTTTTTTATCCAGCACTTGTAAATTGCCTTGTTGTCAGCGGTCATGTTAAGACAGGACAAGCTTTATTACAGCGAGCCATTTCCTCAATTCGTGCTTTCTGGTTAGTGAGAACCCATCCCACTACCCCATTCCAATTCCTGGAAAAGGACCGGAGAGAAGCTGAAGGTAATCATAGAGAATACAGGATCACTTAGGCAGAGCCCGTAGTCCTAAGAGGAGCCTATTCAGTTGCACTCTTTCCTAAGTAGTTCCTGGGGATATCTGCTTTATTCAGCTTGTTCTCTTTCACTGAGAAAAATTACTGTGGAGTAGATAGCTGTGCTCTCGGGCATGACCTTCCCCTGGTATTTAGAACTATTTTTCCTAAGGAATATAATGATATATGGAATAAGGAAAATTTGATCTTGAGGGTGGTTTTTAGCTTAAAAGAGTTGCACATTCTTGGCTAACCCTTGGGACACCCACCTTTGTGCATCTTCTTGGCTCAGTTTGATCACATTCCTCAGGCTCTCTACTCCCCGTTTGCAGCAATTAAATGTTGAAGTGCCTTGCTGTGTTATCGGGGTTGCAAGTTCAACTGCTTGATGTATGACTCACTTCTGGTGCCCTTTCTTTCTTTTTTTTTCCCCCCACAAAAACAGAGCCATTTGTTATACATTCAGAGTCCAAAAGTCCTTATTACTCTTTGACTGTTAAAGGAGCATTCTCCTCTTGATAGGGGGAGAACAGCAAATCAAAAGAGGATTTCATCCAAGAAAGCACAGACAATATGAAAGTAATTGCCGGGAGTTCAAGGTCGCTGTGTGTATTGGAGCAAGAGGAGGATAAGATCTATTATTTTGATTTTTTTCTCCAGTTGTATGCACCCACCCACTAGACTGCATCTTACAACAAATAATATGGATTAATACTTGTTTATCATAGGCAGGGGATTTCTCACTAATTTGTTTTTCTGTCTTGTTTCCCCTCATTTGGTGACTGCTGCTCAAAACTTACTTATTAGGTGCTTCCTATATGCCAGACACTCCTAAGATCCTCAAATCCATCACCAAATATACAATGGATACCTTATTAGTACATTAAATTAGTATTCTGGTAGGTAGACAGAAGTATCACATGTGCCCCTTAGGGCTTAAGACCTCTTTGGAGATGTGAGACACAAAATAAAAATAATTATTTAGCTAGGTGGTGGCGGTGGTGCACGCCTTTAATCCCAGCACTCGGGAGGCAGAGGCAGGTGGATCTCTGAGTTCGAGACCAGCCTGGTCTACGGAGCGAGATCGAGGACAGGCACCAAAACTACACAGAAAAACCCTGTCTCAAAAAATAATAAAAATAATTAGTTAATGGCTGTCCAGATACCAACTGTATGAACATGGGGTCTGAGATGGCCAGGCCTTGAAGAAGGGGGTTCCAAGAGAGAATATGGGTGTGGCCGCACTATATAGAGATATAGAGAGCACGTATTAGAGGAGGTCTGATAGCCATACTAGGGTAAGTTGATTGCTCCCCAGTATCCTTCAGTGCCACAGTTTCTCTTTTGTGATGTGGTAATGAGGATGGTGGGCACCGTACAGAGTTGTGTACGTGAGCAAAGCACTTCGTCAGGGACCATAAGACAGGAAGCATGCCAGTCAGTATTATTTTATATTAGGAGAATTACGAGAGGTCAGGCAAGAAATGTGATACCATCAAAAGTTTAAGCAAGAAAAAAAGTTGGATATACTGGCTCTTGCTTGTAGCCCAGAACTTGGGGATTGGAGCAGGAATATCACCTTGAGATTAAGGCCAGTCTGGGCTGTAGAGTAGACCCTGTCTCAAAAAAAAAAAAGATAGAGAAGGAGGAAGAAGAAACAGGAGGGAAGGACAGAAGGAAGTTGAGCAAGGCCATCTTTGTTGAAATATGTCTGAGAAAAAAATGTGTCTGCAATGATGAGGGAGGGTTGTAGCTACCCTCTTTTATGGTTTGCTTCAAATTGGTTTAAAAAATTCCAGTGCTCAGCTATGATAGAATTATTCAAGAAAAATGAACTTGATCCCCCCATAGTGTAGAATTATGAAGCCTATTAAAACATGATAGGAGTATAAAATGATACGGAGAGAGACGAATGATAGGTTGCCAGCTTCTGGAGGGGGTTCTCCAGAAAGACCAAGTTCTTGCCATTCTAGTATAATTAAGTGTAAGTCAGGTTTTTTTTTTTTTTTTTGTATAAAGTCTTGGGGTTTTCTTCCCTACTGTTTCTTCCTTGTTTGCTTAGAACAGCTCTGAGACTCATCGTGGCTCTTGCTACCCACTTTTCCTTTGAGGCAAGAGTTTCATAATAGAGCCCCAGGCTGGTCCTGAATTTGTAATCCTCCCACCTCTGTCTCAGGATCCTGCTTCCTCCTGTTCAGTGCTGTTTAGTTTAACACTTCAGTTAAGCAGATCCACCTGCCTCATTTCTGTATTGCTGCTGGCCCTCCTGTCCTGTCCCTTAGCCTTTAGAGCATCCTTCTTAGGACTTCTGGTTCCTATATTGTAGAGGATGTATCCACACTCTAGGCAACACACATAGCTGGACACCCTTGTGGTTTGTTATATAAGATGATAAAAGGTTTTCCTAATTGGAAGGCAGGGTACTAGGTACACTACCGTTCCTGCTTGTCTTCTGTTGTTGTGTTTACTCTTTGACTCTTTTGGGGCCCCACCACCCAGCTCCCAAATAAATGCACACACAGAGACTTATTCTTACTTATGAATGCCCGGCCTTAGCATGGCTTGTTTCTAGCCAGCTTTTCTTAACTTAAATGATCCCATCTACCTTTTGCCTCTGGGCTTTTACCTTTCTCTATTCTTTATTTCTTTTCTTTACTTTTTTCACAATGACTTGCTGTGTGGCTGGGTGGCTGGCCCCTGATGTCCTCCTCCTTCTTTCATTTATTTTTTCCTCCCAGATTTACCCTCCTGTTTATTCTCTCTGCCTGCCAGCCCTGACTATCCTTTCTCCTGCCTTGCTATTGGCTGTTCAGCTCTTTACTAGACCAATCAGGTGTTTTAGACAGGCAAAGCAACAGCTTCACAGAGTTAAACAAATGCAGCATAAAAGAACGCAACACATCTTTGCATCATTGAACAAATGTTCACAGCATAAACAAATGTAACACATCTTAAAATAATATTTTACAACAGTCTTCCATCTTTGATGCAACTGAGTGACAAATGACCTTTGTGCTTGGTCCAGAAGAGGTCCAAAAGGTTACTGTCCCAACATCTCAGGGCCTTAAGAAGACTTGACATGACCTGATTCCTGAGAATCAGCTCTTCCAGCTTGCTGTCTGGCTTAATCTCCTGAAAAGACTACTCTTAATGAGAAAAATGCTTCTCATTAAGTAAGATGGAGAATTGTCATCTGTGCTCACTGTCTAAGACAAATAATAAAGGCAAGGAGGAAGTGAAGGATGTTTGTATTACAGAGAAATATCATTCTATTGAATGAAACCATTGATTTGTTGGAGGATGAATTATTCATTTTTTTCCTTTTGAAAAACTTTAATGAGTTATAAGCATTATTTTGGACTTAAAGTAATAGCTTACCTTAATAGTCTAGAAAGAAACAGTAAATTTTAAAGAAGAGATAGATGAATGAGGTGGATTTACATAGGGTTCACACTGCAGAAGAATGCTCCAATGTTTAGAAGTACTTACAGAAAACCAGTCCAAGGAGATGAGGCTCAAGTACAGTCCTGAAAGAAAGCAGGGGGAAATGTGTGACTGTTCAGGCAAGAGGATCCCAAGCTAAAGGCAGGAAGAGAAAAGACTTAAAGGAGTTCCTTTGGGGTTCTTCAGTATTGCATGTAAACCAGTGTAGCTTGAGCAGTGTGATCCGCTATACAGGTGCAGGCTCGGAGATGGTGCAGCTGGTAAAGTGCTTGCCCTTCAAGCACGAGGAGCTGCATGGGATCCCTCAGAACCGATGTACAGAAGCCAGTGCTGCTGTCCTTGTAATCCCAGCATCCAGAAGGCAGAGACAGGAGGCTCACGGTACTTGCTGGTCAGCCAATCCAGCCAACTCTGGGAGAGTCAGGTTCACTGAGAGACCCTGCCTCAAAAAATAAGATGGAGAGCAATTGAAAACACACACAGGCACGCACGCACGCACGCACGCACGCACGCACGCACGCACGCACACAATAACCTGAGGTCATATGCATCATGTTCTAAGCTATCTGTAACCCCAGTTCCAGGGGATCTGATGCCCTCTGTTGGCCTCTGTGGGCACTAGGCATGCAAGTGGTGCACATACATATATGGAGGCAAAACACCCATACACAAAAAATAATTTAAAAAATTATTAGAAAAAAAGATACATCATTGAAATTTAGAATGAGAAGAGATCATAACCATCTCCTGATCTGTTGTTCATTCACAAACTGATTTCTACACATGGATGACTTAACAGTTCCTAAGCCCCACAGTGTCACATCCATGTAGTCACAGCTACTCTGGTATCTGAGGCAAGAGGATCAATTGAACCAGGAATAAAAGGTCATCCTGAGCAATGCAGTGGGACCTACATTTCAAAAAAGAGCAAACAAAACAATTCTTTGCTGTGCAAACAGTGTGCTTCTAATATATAGGCTGTCTCGTGTAAGTGTGTGTTTGTGTGTGTGCAGAGGTAATTGTCAGCCTAGAAAAGCTAATGTATAACTTGTTCAGTGAACATTTAATGTATGAGCCATCTCACATTTAAGTGTTTGTGTGTATGTGTGTGGAGGGGACCATCAGCCTAGGAAAGCTAATGTATAACTTGTTCAGTGAACATTTAATGTATGGGCCATCTCACATTTAAGTGTTTGTGTGTGTGTGTGTGGGGGGACTGTCAACCTAGGAAAGCTAATGTATAACTTGTTCATGTTCAGTAAAATAGTTTGTAGAGTCTGACAAATGATCTCCTGGATCACCTAGTCTGGTCCAGTCAGGTTACAAGTGAGGAGACTTAAAGAAGCAGCCTCCAGGACAATGTCACAGGGAATCCTGGATGTGAGGGTCAAGATCCTCAGCCTTTGAGACATCTGCTCCTTCCAAGTGCTCTTTTACGAAAATGTTCTCTCTGAGCTGTGAGCTACCTACAGTGTCACTACGGGGTGTAATTGATGTGTTACGGGGGGGGGG